>JXCR01130230.1:37497-67323 GCA_002079205.1 Phalaenopsis hybrid cultivar
TTTTTTTTTGTGGATTTGTTCTTTGCCGTTTCTATCTTTGCGAGGAAGATATGGATTTCGTATTTGTGCCGTCGTTTGTACATCTTTGCATTAGTCTTTAGACAATATCAAAATAAGAGTTTTAGTTTCAATATACTTGAAGGAGGATTGAAAAAATGAATTTTTTGCCCTACTTATGCACCCATTTATTTCTTTGATTTCTTACCAATATAATTTAATATTAAAAAAAAGGGTTTGAAATCTTCAAATTTTTTGACATTTAACAAAGCAAATGCACGTTACATCTTTGCTTGCTGATTTTCAGAATTTTCTTTGGGGTAATCTTCTTCTCGGTGAATTTTGCTTACAAAAATTTCGCAAATAAGAGAGATCATATCTGAATTACTTTAGATAATTCTTGCAGTAAATAATTTATGCCTTATTTTTTATATTTCTTTTCATTTTTAGAGAGATCTAAATTGATTAATTTATATTGTATAGATCCCAAATGGTTGACTAGCTCTCACGGCTATGTTTTTAGTTTTTATGTTGAAAGGTTGTTGGTGGTCTTTGCTTGACAACTTACTGAACAAAAAAGTGTTATTCGTTTGGTGGGTAGGGTAATCAACTTTAAGATTATATAATAATAAATGTATTTTTGAGAGTTTGAATCATTATGGTAAAGTATGTCAATGATTTTCTTGGATATAGAAAAAAATTCTCCCGGTGCGAGTTGACAAGTGAAGGTTGAAATTAATTTTCATATTAGTATAATCAATAATAGTAGGAACAGACAATAAAAATACTTTTATTTTCAAAGATCAATCAATATTTAATGAATCTTTATAGTCATTTGAGCAAATTGGTAGAAAAAAATCTGAAAAGCGATATGAGATATTTTCTTTCTTAGTGTTGGCCTTTGGAGGAAGGATTGTGAACAATATCTTATATGTGTGGTGGAGGGATTGTTATGTGGATGATCTAAAAGTTATTCATCTTCAGGAGGGATTATTATGTTGGTGTTAGTGATATAAATTGTTATAGCTTGTATGTATAAATAACTCATAATATTGAGTTTGATAGTAAGAATAGTTGTGGAAATCATTTAGAAAAGCAATTTATGCTTCAGTCCGTGTTGAGGTGTAAATGGGCAATACATGAGAATGTGTATCTTCCACTATGTGGGAAATAGATGTGAAGTTAGTTTTTTTTCATCAGTGTCTAAAGGAGGTGGAATTAAAAAAATAGGCTTACAAAATATTTCAACAAATAAAGAAATAAAAGATTGTAAAGAAAGAACTGAAAGAGAGTGGATATGATAGAATTAAAGCTAAAGTGAAATTAATTTTAAAATAAAGATTGAAAAGCATAAAAAGAATTAGAACTAGGAGCTACATTTTTTTATTGGGATCATCCAAAACAAATCATTGATGTTTCAAAAGAATTTGGAATGAGAGATTAGAGGTGAAATATTTTTCATCTAGTCAGACCATTCCATTTTTTTAAACCGTTTCATATATAAATAATTTTGATGTTTATAAATTGTAGGTTGTGCCAAACACAAATAAGTTTAAATTTTGGGACATTGACGCAAAACTAAAAGAGAAGCTAGATCAAATATTTGGTGGAGTCATTGATACTAGTTATCATGCTTGGACGCCAAGTCAGGAAGTGTACATTGATATATCTAAGCATGTGGGTTCTGAGCACAAAGAGGATTCAAGTGAAGGATTCATTCATAAATTAATCAAACAAGTTGGATCTAGCCACTCCAAACGATGGTCACCTTTATGGCCTAGAAATGAAAGAAAGAAAAAAAAAGGCAATTTTTTTTTTTAAGAAAGCATATTTTGCTACTAGTTTCTACATGCACTAATATTTTCTTTAGACCTTCCTCATCACTTGCACAAACATCTATTCTAAATGCTAGAAAAATAATAGAAGAAACTGCAAAAAATTATGAATATATGTATTTGTACTTGTATTTAATGAAAGTGTAACAAGACCCTACTAAAATAGAGTTTTTTAGTGTCAATGGCGCTTGAGCATAAGATTTAAGTATATACACTTCTTTTTAAATAATAGTGATGTATGAGTGCAATAAGTTTCTAAAATGTTACTTTATCATAATTTCTTGATGTATGAACTAATCATTTTCGTATTTGCATTATGAGTCATATTTTGTTTCTTGATAGTTAATTGTTCTATTATGGTTCATAATGTTTTAGATCAATGATGAATAACAGTGATAAATATCATAAAAAAAGAATTAGTGCAATAGTTATATGCTTAATTTATGAATATTATATCTCATATAGTGAATGTACTTCTTGCATGACATCATCATTGTTTTTTTTCATTTTTCTCTATTTTATTTGTGAAGTAGTCACTAGCTTTTCTATCACTGTATCATTTCCTTTTATGAATAAATCTCTTTTTCAGATTATATGAATGATCTGAAGAAGAGATGAATAAAAAAAAGAGGAAATATGCGATAAAGGTAGACAAACGAGAGAAAAAACGTGGATAAATTTTATAATGTAAATATCGCGTGATAGCCCAAGAAGTATGTTCAAAACGAGATCATATAGAAAAATTTTTGGAACATATATATGAAAAAGACCTTATAGAAGCAATCCACAACTATAGAATCAAGCGTGTTTTCATGTTCAAGGTTAAAGAGCAACTCTTAAAGGGACATATCACTTTGTTGAAGGATGTCCAAAAATACTCTCGATTAAAAGAATATTGCTTACATTTGAATAATGACTAATGAGATGATGTCACAAATGACGGTTATCTCATAGGGACGCCGGAGGCGCCAAGGGAAGCTGGTGGCACCGGGGGACGTCGGTGGCACCAAAGCGGTATGTTTCTAGCATCAGGTTTCTGCTGACTCGGTTTCGGGACCATTTTAGGTTGTTTTGGGCGCCTGGGCGTTGGGCCTCGTGCCAGGTTGTTCTCTTCTTTCTTTTAAGCTCTTTGGGGCTATTTTGGGCAACTAGGCGCCCAGGACTGGCGCCTCCACACCGGTCTAGCCCCAAAAAGCCTAGTTTTTGCTAGAAGCGTCTGACGAGGTTTTTTTCGGTCTGAAAGCCATGAGGGATCAAATATGACTAAAAATAAAGTCCTATAACCTTAGAGATAAGTATTTTTACGGGCATTGTATCAAGGATTCTGGCGCCAACGGGAACCTTGAATCACTGTGTATGTACGTCGTTCTAAACTCTATTTTTTTTCAAAAATGCCTACGAGAAGCATTGATTGGTTCCTTTGACCAAGGGAGACTCCATATGAATATCTCATGACATATAAACACCAGAATGGACATTAAACATGTCTCATGTTATGATTGATTCCACCCAATGGTGGATTATACCGGGCAAGTCTAAATTATCGCAGACTCTGGTTTTCTGCCCTAAGCACACACCGGGTGGGGGGGAGGCTTGATGGATGCCTTGTGCTATGGGATGCTATGAAGGAATAGTAAATTGTACCAAGTCATTCAAGTGGACATTCTACACTCATGACATAAAAAAATGATGCTAAAAACACCCCAACAAGTTTGCTACGCCGTTAAGGCACAGTGCACTTGTTGGAAGCAGCTCAACTTTTGATCAAGTCGAGGTTAGTCATGTAACCGACAAAACTCGAGCAACCAATAAAAGTTGGTATGCATACATTAAGAAGGAAAGCTCAAAGGCTCACATTAAAGCCTATGAAGCAAACATGTATGCTGAGTAGAGGAAGAATGCCGAGGGACTTACATCAACTCGATGACCGACCTGAAAGATTAACACAGAAGGAAAAACATTGGGATTCACATCGAATCTTGATGTCTAATCGAGGCATAGAGGCTCAAGGTATGGGGCTTGTGGCTGAGAGAGAAAAACTATGGGACTAATATCCAACCCGGTAAGTAAGGGAGGAATGCATACGAGACTTACATCCAACCAAGAAGTGGGTTCTGAGGCTTTGAAGCATGGCTCGAAGGGTGGGTCCAAAGGCCATGAAGCATGACCCAAAGGGTGCATCCAAAGACTATGAAGCATGACCCAAAAGGTGATCAAGGTACGAAACCTGAAATGCCTCGGCTACATTGATGAGGAATGTCAGGGGCCTTTCATGGCATAATTGGGCAAGGAGCAGTGTATTGGAAAACTTTATAGTGACAGTATGAGTGCAATTCAACTTTCTAAGAATGTTGCTTTCTATGCCAAGATGAAACACATCCAGGTCATGTATCATTTCATTCAATTCTTATAGAATATGTGCAGTTATTTATAAAAAAAAAATGATACACACAACTGAGTATCATGTGGATATGTTGACTAATGTTGTGACTGTTGAGAAACTAAAGCTTTGTTTGGCTTCAGTTGGGGTTCATGAAGGTTGAGACTGAGAGTGAGCCACACCACGATACGCGACTATGAAGTTAATTTAGATGGAGGTGCAAGTACAAAGGACTAGTGCTCGGTGTTATAGTCTCTAGGTGGGAGATTGTTGGGCTCTTGAGACTAAGCATAAGGCACCCTGTGCATATGCACCAAATTACGGGTCCTTAAGTTCCCAGTTGTGTGCTGCTCGAACGGAGGAGCTGACACATAGGCACCTCTTGACGTGGGTGATAGAGGAGGGGACACATACTCATAGACGCCCAATATTGGCGTCGATATAGAGAGATCAGTGCCTATGCGCCAAGTTCAGATGCATAAGTGCCAGGAGCAGGTTTTTTTATTTTTTATATTTTTTTAATTTTCATTTTTAATCCCAATTTTAAGTCTAGTATTATTTAACGAGCATCCCAGTGAAGAAGAGTACCGAAGAAGTAGATTTCGGTGATTCAACATGATTTTTGTGTCGGATTGGATAGAAAGGATTTTAGAGCGAGTATTGTAAGTTTTCTTTGTGTGTGGAGAGAAAATTTATGTGAGTTCTTTATAAAACTTTCTGAATTTCATAGTGAAAGTTTATGGTGGTGTGGCTCCATGATTTTTTTATCTTTTATGAGTTTTTTCACGTAAAATTCTCATGTGCTTTTTTAGTTGTTTTAATTGTGCTTTCTATTTATTTTTGTTTCAATTTTCTAGAATTGGTGTGATCCTGTTATTATGCGGAGTAGTTTAGTTTTTAATCGAACCTAAGCCTGATAAAATTGGGAATTGTTCGCGGTATATTTCTTTTACTCTAGATCAACGTCTGATCCTTTACGTTCGTCGCCTTCCACCGCTACGAGATGAACAACAACAGATGCTGGAAAAAAAAAATCTTTGAGATCTTTAGTTGGCATGACACAAAGATCTTTCTTTAACGAGTCCCATGAACAACAATATCCAAAGTTTTATGCTTATTTTGCCCAAATAGTATTTGTGGGACCCTCCAGCTTTATAGGATCTCCAACTATGCAGTACCATCGATAAATGAGGGTTCATCATATGAGTTGCATTGAATAACTACAATTTGTGGCGATCTGAATTTAAAATTTTAAAATATTCTCTTGGCCACATCTATTTCCGATGAAGGCTTGAATTCAGCAAATCTTAAATTTTTTCACCACCAAATCTCATGAATGGAGAAAATTAATGTTTGCCGCAATAAGTTACGAATGACGTAACTCAAGATGATGATGTTGAGAAGAATTTCAAGAGCATTAGTTGCGACATCGACCACCACGACCATCGTCTCGATATAAAATAGTCTCAAGCGTCATTCCACCCCGACGTGAAAGAGTATTTTTCTGTAAACATGATGTTACGAGAATATTTTAATGTGAAAGAAATTTTATGAATATCAATGTTGTTAGTTAATTCAATTTGTTCAATTATATTTTTTTGATTAATTTAATTATATTTAAATATTAATTAATGTAAAAATAATGAACAAATTTAATATCTTCATCAATGCAAAATATATATATATANGATAGTAAGAATAGTTAGGAAATCATTTAGAAAAACAATATATGCTTCAGTTCGTGTTGAGGTGTAAATGGGCAATACAAGAGAATGTGTATCTTCCACTATGTGGGAAATAGATGTGAAGTTAGTTTCTTTTCATCGGTGTCTAAAGGAGGTGAAGTTAAAAAAATAGGCTTACAAAGTATTTCAATAAATAAAGAAATAAAAGATTGTAAAGAAAGAACTGAAAGAGTAGATATGATAGAATTAAAGATAAAGTGAAATTAATTTTAAAATAAAGATTTAAAAGCATAAAAAGAATTAGAGCTAGGAGCAACATTTTCTTATTGGGATCATCCAAAACAAACATTGATGTTTCAGAAGAATTTGGAATGAGAGATTAGAGGTGAAATATTTTTCTTCTAGTCAGACTATTCCATTTTCTTAAACCATTTCATATATAAAAAATTTTGATGTTTATAAATTGTAGGTTGTGCCAAATACGAAAAAAGTTTAAATTTTGGGACATTGACACAAAACTAAAAGAGAAGCTAGATCAAATATTCGGTGGAGTCATTGATACTAGTTATCATGCTTGGACGCCAAGTCAGGAAGAGAACATTGATATATCTAAGCATGTGGGTTCTGAGCACAAAGAAGATTCAAGTGAAGGATTCATTCACAAATTAATCAAACATGTTGGATCTAGCCACTCCAAACGATGGTCATCTTTAAGGCCTAGAAGTGAAAGAAAGAAAAAAAGGCAATTTTTTTTAAGAAATCATATTTTGCAACTAGTTTTTACATGCACCAATATTTTCTTTAGACCTTGCTCATCACTTGCACAAACATCTATTCTAAATGCTAGAAAAATAATATAAGAAACTGCAAAAAAATATGAATATATGTATTTGTACTTGTATTTAATGAAAGTGCAACAAGACCCTACTAAAATAGAGTTTTTTAGTGTCAATGACGCTTGAGCATAAGATTTAAGTATATACACTTCTTTTTTTAAAAAAGTGATGTATGAGTGCAATAAGTTTTTAAAATGTTACTTTATCATAATTTCTTGATGTATGAACTAATCATTTTCGTATTTGGATTATGAGTCATATTTTGTTTCTTGATAGTTAATTGTTCTATTATGGTTCATAATGTTTTAGATCAATGATGAATAATAGTGATAAATATCATCAAAAAAGGATTAGTGCAATAGTTGTATGCTTAATTTATGAATATTATATCTCATATAGTGAATGTACTTCTTGCATGACATCATCATTGTTTTTTTTTTCTTTTTCTCTATTTTTTTTTGGGAAGTAGTCGCCAGCTTCTCAATCGCTGCATCATTTTCTTTTCTGAATAAATCTCTTTTTCAGATTATATGAATGATCTAAAAAAGAGAGGAATAAAAAAAGGAGGGGATATACGATGAAGGTAGACAAACGAGAGAAAGAACATGGATAAATTTTATAATGTAAACATCACGTGATAGCCCAAGAAGTACGTTCAAAACGAGATCATATAGAAAAAGTTTTGGAACATATCTATGAAAAAGACCTTACAGAAGCAATCCACAACTATAGAATCAAGTGTGTTTGCATGTTCTAGGTTAAAGAGCAACTCTTAAAGGGATGTATCACTTTGTTGGAGAATGTCCAAGGATACTCTCAATTAAAAGAATATTGCTTACATTTGAATAATGACTAGTGAGATGGTGTCACAAAGGACGGTTATCTCATAGGGACGTCGGAGGCGCCAAGGGATGCTGGTGCACCAAGGGACGTCGGTGGCACCAAAGCGCTATGTTTCTAGCATCAGGTTTCTGTCGACTTGGTTCCGAGACCATTATAGGATGTTTTGGGTGCCTTGGCATTGGGACTAGTTTCAGGTTGTTCGCTTTGTTCTTTTAAGCTCTTTGGGGTTATTTTGGGCAACTAGGTGCTCTTTGGGGCTATTCTGGGCAACTAGGTGCCCGGGACTGGCGCCTCTACACCGGTCTAGCCCCAAAAAGCCTAAGTTTTGCTAGAAGCGTTTGAAGAAGGTTTTTTTCTCTCTGAAAGCCATGAGGGGTCAAATATGACTAAAAATAAAGACCTATAACCTTACAGATAAAGTATTTTTATGGACATTGTATCAAGGATTCTGGCCCCAATGAGAGCCTTGAATCAAAGTGTAGGTATGTCGTTCTAAACTCTAATTTTTTCAAAGCCTACGAGAAGCATTGATCGGTTCCTTTGACCAAGGGAGACTCCATATGAATATTTCATGACCTATAAACACCAGAATGGACATTAAACATGTCTCATGTTGTGATTGATGCCACCCAATGGTGGATTATACCGGGCAAGTATGAATTATCACGAACTCTGGTTTTTTGCCCTAAGCACACACCAGGTTGGANTATATATAATTATTTTGCGTCAAATGAGCCGAACACGAATGAACATATCATTGTTCGTTTTCGACTCGTTTGCATAGTGAACAAATTAAACATGAACTCCTAAAGAGTCGAACACGAATTGTTCGCGAACAACGAGCCGTTTGACAACCCTACAGAATGTATATATATAATTATTTTGAGTCAAAACGAGCCAAACGCGAGTTAACATATCATTGATCGTTTTCGGCTCGTTTGCTTAGTGAAATAATCAAACACGAGCTTCTAAAAGAATTGAATACGAATTTTTTTGAGAACAATGTGCCGTTTTGATAGCCCTACACAATGGTACTTTAAACCTATACATGAAAAGATATATTTTATTTTTTTTAAAAAATGATAATATTATTATTTTTTATGTTATATTAAAGATTTGAGTTTTATGTGTGTGTATATAAAAATTTAGATGCGAGATAGGTATACACATAAGAATTGTGTGCTATGCATGTAAATTCCCTTTAATTTTTGGGGACACCATCCAACAAATTTTTATGTACTTACATGTCTAATACGTAAAGGCACTTTTTTACATTTACATGATACAACTCTTTTATAGCACATAAAAAAAATCAATAATTTAACTATTAAAAAGGGAAAAAAATTTTACATAATATCAGTACTACGCACGTAGAGGAACGTGCGTACCCAATGAAATCACACCACGATAACCCGCGCGACGCAGAAAAAAAACGGCGCAGTAATACGGGA
Organism: Phalaenopsis hybrid cultivar; assembly: GCA_002079205.1. Lineage (NCBI taxonomy): Eukaryota > Viridiplantae > Streptophyta > Magnoliopsida > Asparagales > Orchidaceae > Phalaenopsis > Phalaenopsis hybrid cultivar. The sequence continues at coordinate 46,525 of JXCR01130230.1, forward strand.
AATATTCCTCCCCGTGTTATTCATGTGTTATTGTGTGTTATTCATGTGTTATTGTATCCTGGGAATATTCCTGGTGTTATAATAACACAATAACACATGAATAACACATGAATAACACACAATAACACAAGAATAACACGGGAGAGAATATTCCCCCGTGTTACTGCGCCGTTTTTTTCTCTGTCGGGAATATTTTCTGTGTTATTCAAGTGTTATTGTGTGTTATTCATGTGTTATTGTATCCTGAAAATATTCTTGGTGTTATAATAACACAATAACACATCAATAACACATGAATAATACGCAATAACACATGAATAACGCGCAATAACACATGAATAACACATGAGGGAATATTCCCTGTGTTACTGCGCCGTTTTTTTTGCTCTACCGCGCGAGATGTCGTGGCGTGTTTTGATTGACTACGCACGTTATTTTTACTTGCGTAGTACTGATGTAATATTTCTTCCTAAGTAAGATGACATATATATCTAACTAGGCAAGAGTTCCGTGGTTTGTATTTAAATCTTCCTTTTTTTTCCTTATTATTTCGGTTGCTTGCTGACTGAACGTATGCGGAATTTTCGGTTGTGACAAGACTTGTAAGTTTGGAGAATACCTGAAAAATTATTTCATACAGACGGACATCTTGCATGCGTGTCCGATCCGGACCGTAAATCAGGTGATCTACTGTCAGTATGTATTTTGGTGGCCCCACCTAAATTTTTTTTTTAAAAAAAAAATTGAAATATATCCTGACCGTAGATCACCGTGATCTACGATCAGGATCGGACACCGCATGCATCTCGCGGTATTCGTATGCAATAATTTCTCATGGTTCGCTATGGGGGAAGATCTGCAAGAAAATAAAATTGTTTTATTAAAAAAACCGATATTTCGTTTGATTCAAGCAAATTTTTGCTCTTTGTTGATATACGGAACGCTAAAATTTTGACCTATTGCACTAAAACTAAATTATAGAATGATTGAAATCACTTTCAATTTCTCTTAAGCTTATTTTATTTGAATTTTAATTCAAATCAATATTTGCATTGAATACTACTTAAATTGATGTATGTGGTGGAGACAGGACGTGCATATGGAGCGGCGATAGTGGCAAATCGAAGCAGTGTAATGGCAGAGATGGTGGATGTAATCCTCACTATATTTTGAAGGAATCTTAATGATTTCCTGATAAGTAAGATTCTTAGCTTTATTTTTTTTAATTCTAGCTTNCCGATAGATTCATTATTTTTATGTCTGCAATAAATTAAACTTAAAAAAAGAAAAATCATATCAATCAAAAAATTTGACGGAGAGGACAATATTTAGCTCAAAATAATTTTATAAAAATGACCAAATAAATGAAAGCATGGGACCAGAAGGTGTTCTGCGTGTTGAANGCGATAGATTCATTATTTTTATGTCTGCAATAAATTAAAATTAAAAAAAGAAAAATCATATCAATCAAAAAATTTGACGGAGAGGAGCTCAAAATAATTTTATAAAAATGACCAAATAAATGAAAGCATGGGACCAGAAGGTGTTCTGCGTGTTGAANGTTAATATATATTAATATTTAAATTATTTATAATGAGATATATTATATATTAAATAATTAAATTTTTAATGTTTAAATGAAAATTCCCTCAAGGGGGCATTTCTTCAAAATAAAAAAAAAACACTTATAATTTTTTTTATTGGGAGTTCCTCTCTCATATTATTCTAATAGATATGTTCCTTCTCATAATTTCGCCATCGGATAAATGCTTCAAACATTTCGCCATCGCATAAATGCTAGCAATAGATTCATTATTTTTATGTCTGCAATAAATTAAACTTAAGAAAAGAAAAATCATATCAATAAAAAAATTTGACGGAGAGGACTATATTTAGCTCAAAATAATTTTATCAAATTGACCAAATAAATGAAAGCATGGGACCAGAAGGTGTTCTGCGTGTTGAAAGGCTGAACGAAGATATTTATTTATATAGATTCGTCGTTGTAGCCATGGATTAGGATGCTATTTGGTTTGATGAATGGAGAACCAATCATGGTGGAGGCCGGAGAGCCGTTAAGTGAGGAATCCACACCGAACGCGGACGGGCCCAATTTCTCGATGCTCAGTAAACGCGATTCGTCCACCGCAGGCCCACCACGCATGTGGGTTGCGTTTCCTAGCACGCAACGGTGGGTTTGGTTGCGTTTGTTATTTTAGTACTTGTTTTCGATGCTCATGTTTTTTTATTTGAGAAATTTACAACCAAATACATTATTCTTATGTATCTACAAATCTCACACCAAAACTTCATATTATATATATAGTGCACATTGATAAGGGTGTAATCTACCAAAACACAACCTGAACTTGTGTTCGGCTGCTTAAAAATATCACTGTTTATGCTTGGTTGGTTTTTATTTTGAGCATAAAAAATATTCGTGTGTTCGACATGTTTGCTTAGCTAGACGAGTTGTTTGCGATCAAAGAGCTGTTTTGTTTTGAAAGATTTAGTTACCCAGCCATAGGTTGTTAAGGGTTGGAGGGAAATTTAAATATTATTATTTATATTAAAACATCATTTAAATATCGTTTAATATATTTTTTTTGTTAAATTTTTATTAATAATTTTTATTAATTAAAAATCTTCGCGTCCCTGTAGTCANTATGGAGAAGATAACCAATCATGGTGGAGGCCGGAGAGCCGTTAAGTGCGGAATCCACACCGAACGCGGACGGGCCCAATTTTCTTGATGCTCAGTAAACGCGATTCGTCCCCCGCAGGCCCACCACGCATGTGGGTTGCGTTTCCTAGCACGCAACGGTGGGTTTGGTTGCGTTTGTTATTTTAGTACTTGTTTTCGATGCTCATGTTTTTTTATTTTGGAAATTTACATACCAAGCACACTATTCTTATGTATTTACATATCTCATAGCACATTGATAGGGTTAAAATCGGCCCGCTCCTTAAAAAATATCACTGTTCATGCTTGACTCATTATTTTGAACAAAAAAAAATTATTCGTGTTTGGCTTATTAACTTAGTGAGGAGAACACACATTTTTCGAGATCAAAGAGATGTTTTGGCCACAACCCTTGGATACTAAGGGTTGGGGCAAAATTTTAAAATTATTATTTATATTAAAAAATATTTAACTATAATTTAATATATTTTTACTCTGATTTTTAATCAATAATTTTAATTAATAATTTTTTTTTGCTTCCTTGTAGTCAATTAAATTATTTAAAAATACTACTCATCAATTATATATATATATCACAGTTCGTGTTTGGCTCGTTTGCTTAGTGAATGAGTCAAACACGAACTTCTTAAAGAGTCAAACACAAATTGTTCGCGAACAACGAGCCGTTTTGACAACCCCACACTTTGGTTGTTTAAACCTATACATGAAAAGATGTATATTACTTTTAAAAAATGATAATATTGTTTTTTTTATGTAATATTAAAGATTTGAGTGTTATTGTGTAAATATAAAAGTTTAGACGCGAGATATGTAAACACACTATCCACCAAATTTTTATGTATTTAAACATCTAATTCCTGATGACACTTTTTTACATTTACATGATACAAATCTTTTATAGCACATAAAAAAAAAATCAATAATTTAACTATTAAAAAGGGAAAAAAAATTTACATAACCTAAATAAGATGTCATATATATCTAACTAGGTAAGACTTCCGTGGTTTGTATGTAAATCTTCCCTTTTTTTTTCCTTATTATTTCGGTTGCTTGCTGACTGAACGTCTGTGAATTTTTCGGTTGTGACAAGACTTGTAAGTTTGGAGAATACCTTCATTATAAGAGAGAATAAATGGGTTCGGTATCGGGGCAGAGCTGCAAGAAAATAAAATTGTTTTATTAAAAAAACCGATATTTCGTTTGATTCAAGCAAATTTTTGCTCTTTGNTCTGCAAGAAAATAAAATTGTTTTATTAAAAAAACCGATATTTCGTTCGATTCAAGCAAATTTTTGCTCTTTGTTGATATACAGAACGCTAAAATTTTGACCTATTGCACAAATACTATACTATAGAATGATTGAAATCACTTTCAATTTCTCTTAAGCTTATTTCATTTGAATTTTAATTCAAATCAATACTTGTATTGAATACTGCTTAAATTGATGTATGTGGTNAGAACGCTAAAATTTTGACCTATTGCACTAATACTAAACTATAGAATGATTGAAATCACTTTCAATTTCTCTGAAGCTTATTTCATTTGAATTTTAATTCAAATCAATACTTGTATTGAATACTGCTTAAATTGATGTATGTGGTGGAGACAGGACGTGCGTATAGAGCGGCGATAGTGGCAAATCGAAGCAGTATAATGGCAGAGATGGTGGAGGTACTCAGTCATTATATTTTGAAGGAATCTTAATGATTTCCTGATAAGTAAGATTCTTAGCTTTATTTTTTTTAATTCTAGCTTNATCGTCACTGTATTTTGAAGGAATCTTAATGATTTCCTGATAAGTAAGATTCTTAGCTTTATTTTTTTTTAATTCTAGCTTTAATATTTTTCAGCAATTTATTAAAATTTAACTGTATTTTAGAATATTTAAAAACTTTTGAATTTAAATTTCATGATGCCTAAATGAAATTTTAATGTTCANAAATATTTTTCAGCTATTTCTTAAAATTTAACTGTATTTTATAATATTTAAAAACTTTTGAATTTAAATTTCATGATGCCTAAATGAAACTTTAATGTTCATTTGTTGTCTCTATTTAAAATTCAACAGTGTTTTAATGTTTATTGTATAATATATCTATTTATATCATTCTTTTGAATTTTGATTGGGATCTTGGTTCTNTAATATTTTTCAGCTATTTATTAAAATTAAACTGTATTTTAGAATATTTAAAAACTTTTGAATTTAAATTTCATGATGCCTAAATGAAATTTTAATGTTCATTTTCCGTCTCTATTTAAAATTCAACCGTGTTTTAATGTTTATTGTATAATATATCTATTTATATCATTCTTTTGAATTTTGATTGTGATCTTGGTTCTTTGTAGTATAGTTGGTTATTTTCCTCTATTTCATGTTGTTGTTATTCATTGTGGTTTTGTTTGCTTTCTTATTTTATAGATTGATGTGGTCTTGCCTTTCTTGGAGAGTTTATATATGGCTACGGTTAAATTTTTGATTGCTGGTTTCAATTAATTGTTCTCCTCCTCTTGAATGTTAATCCTCTTCTCTGTTGATATTTTGATCATTGGTTTGGCTTTCATGGTTATTTATCTTCACTGTTTGGGAGCTACTCTATTGTTGGATAATTTTTTAGACTGCTTTTGTTGTTTTTGTCTCTTCTGTATATGTTTTGGTTGTTTGTTGATTTTTTCAATTTTAATTTTTTGGCTTTGTTAATTTTATTTTCTAGTATTAGAATTTGTATCTTTGCTTTTGTTATTATTGTGTATTTGAGTTCTAAATATTTCTTATTTAAAATAAAGCTGAGCTTGACTTATCTTTTTCCAAATTAATAATAAAAGAATAATGACAACACAACAAAAAGATATTTTGTAGTGATATTGGTGGGTAAAACAAAAAACATGGAGCGTGCCATAAAATGGTGCAAAATTCAAGGCAAAGTGCACAAGAACTCATGAAATTTAGACTTTATTTTTTAAAAATAATGAACAAACACATAAATTTTTTAAATTTGGTTTTTAAAATAGTATTATTTTAAGTTGTACAAATAAAAATATATTGCAAGAAAAAAATTTGTCAAACACGAGGAATCAAAATTGTTTTGTTGTTGCGTCATAGGACGTAACCATCGCTGTGGCATTTGGCTATTAGCACCAGTCCAAATTCACTATCAAAGAAGAATTAAAATAAATTAATTTTGCTTATACAAAGAAATCATCATCTCAAATAATAGCAAAGTTTTAAATGCTACACCTGACTTTGGACTCAATATTTTATATATAATTTTTTAATTATTTTTTTTATAGTTTTCATATGAAAAATATTATGTCTTATCATGTGTTCAAAATTCTAAATAATCTTAAATTGATCAACGTAAAAATTGAGTGATTCATAGAAAATTGTCCTAGTACGATCAGTCAGTTCAATTATCAGCTCCATCTACTTGTAGTTTATAATTTACAAAAATGATCTCAAACTTCATTGAACTTGTAAGATGATTGATGGATGATTGAACCTATCAAATTGGTCATGTTTGTGTAATTTTTAGACTAGAAGATGGCAATACATCAAAAGTCATTTTGATGCTCATTGAGTTGAAAGTTTTATCATATTTTTTTATAGTTAATTTTCTCAGTAGCATATTTAAGCCGAGCTAATTGGCTAATATCATATGATTATTTAAATATTAAAGGAGAGAAGTGTGTGAGCAAGAACTATTCTTACAAACTATATTCTTTCATGGAAAATCACATTAATTTCTTTTCCTCAAATATGAATAAATCCATATGAATTCATTTCAATATGGTTGCATAATGACGATGGCAATTTTAACTAACACTATTTGCTTGAACATAGGCATATTTGGAGAGATGCTATAGTGCTCGTAATGATTAAAATTATGCATTCAAAATAATGAATTAGCATTAAAAATTTTACAAAAAGCCCCTCTAAATAGAGGCTCTAGCATTCTTGACGTGAATGTTTAGAAGTACTATACCTCATTCAAAATAATAATAATAATAATAACAATAATATGTCGAAGGACTCAAATTGAGTTAAAATCACATAATCTCTTATAATTTCAAAAAGCAAAGATTTCAACAAAATTTCACAATTAAATAAGGGCATATTCATAGCAATCAAAAGTTTATGGGCTTGTCTCTCCATAGTAACCGGTGGTGAATGACCTATTCGACCAATAAATAAAGTTGATCAAGACACAAGTTATCATTACTTTCCTTCTCCCTAGCCATATACACATGTTATAAAGGGGAATGAACAGATCTAACGTTTTTCGATTTACATCTATTTATAATCATTGAGTAAATTTGGAACCCAAGTTAATCTCCTTCTTCATGAAATAGATTTTGATTTGTCACCCAAAATATATTTAAAAATTGATTACATGATTAAACTCGCATGGGCACTTGTTATAATACAATTGAGTTGAGTTTGGCTCAACTTTGAGATATGCAATTACCTGATGTTTTCCACACTAAAAATATACTCAATCAAATGATAACTTTCGTGATCTTAAGCAGAGCATGTATTTGGTCAAATCATCAAATAACTCAACTTCTTCTGTACTTAATTGTAATCAAATAAAAATGCTATATAAATAAATACCAAGAGATTTATATTAATTTAAAAATGGCATTTTAAGGGTTCCTTTGGCCAACATCAGCTGGTTGTGCTGCTTGAAGAAGCAGCTGTGAAATTATTGCAGAAGAAAATATTTTTTAAAAAGTGGCCAAAAAGTTAGATTGCGATTTTCTGACAGCTACAACACTTTAGCAGTTAAGGTTGAAAAATACACTTTTCTATCACATAAATTTAAAAAAAACAAGAAAATAATTTACCAAATAGAATTGTGATGCTATTTGGAAAAAAAAAAAAAAATTGTCCCTAAGAGGCTCTTTTATCTAAATTATCTAAATTGTATTATCTTATTTTAAGTCAAATCATCATTTAATCCAATTCTCCACTTATATAACATGAAATTATCTGGCAGAACTCAGGTCATATCCACTGCAACACCATTTCCTTAATCCAGTTTCTTTTTTGTAACTTTCAAAGTTTTAATAAATGAACACTGCGCACTTTTCAATTAAAGTGATCTACGGCACGCCTTTTCAAAAGAAGCAAGGGAGAACATATATTCCTTCATTTTCCCTTCTTCATAGACCCCACAAAAACAATATGATATTTTTGAAATGAAATCATAAGAGTCGTTGAAATTCGTTGTTCCACTTTCCATTACTTAACAAAAATAACACCCATCTCACTTTTTGCTCGCTAAAGTCTTATAAAAGAATTCTACCACATTGATAATTGAGTGAGTATAAAAAAAAATAAATAAATGTGATCCTAATTATATGTAGGGGTGTTAACGATTCAATTTCAAGTTAAGTTGGGGTCGGTTTAAAACCGGTTCGAAAAAAATTTGATCCAAAATTTGAACCGTCGCTCGACTCGTATATTTTGATACAATCTCGATCTGAGCCAAAATTCGAATCAATTTTCAAACGATTAACAACCTTCAAACTAAATTTGTTGAATTCATAACCCTGACATCGCTAGAGCCGTTAACAATCCAATTTCAACTAAGAAAAATTCAATCCAAAATTTTAACTTATAACTCAAACTCATCTGTTCCGATCTAATCTCAATAGAAGCCAAAATTCAAATCAATTCTCAAAACAATTAACAACCTTCAACCTAAACTCTCAGCCTTAATTATACGTGATGATTAAATTAACATCACAACTTCTTCTTAAAATTTTTTTTGATAAAGAGAGTGGCACTGCATGACCTTTCCCTTTCACTGTAAACTATGACATAAAGCTCAACCACGTGTCGTTCTCCGTGCATCCCTGTTTCCTCAGTGCATGTACAAGATTGCTCAACTTTTGGCTCGAGCTGCTGCGAGCTTCAGCAATTTGGGAATCTAACTTCCGCAATAAATTGAAGGAGATGGGAGAGCACATGGTTTTGAGATCTTCAAACCGAATCATAATAATAACAATAATAATAATCGAACATTACGCGCCACTAAAAGCGTCCGGTGAAGTGGGTTTGCCGCCCCGTTCAACGCTAGTGGGTTCTGCGTCCTTTTTTTTTTTTAAATAGAAGTGCTTTCGGTGGGGGAATTCCTCACACGTCCACGTAATAGGCTTCGATGATTTAATTGTAGCTNATAACTTCCCGATTTGGACAGATTCTTCCGCTCCGCTCCGCTTCGTTCCAGCGTCTATCCCTATATGGTATATGAGCCATACCATAACAATGTTTGACTTCATTTCTATATGGTTGCATAATGACGATGGTGATTCTAACTAACACTATTTGCTTGAATATAGACGTATTTGGAGAGATGCTATAATACTCGTAATGTTTAAAATTATGCATCGGAAATAATGAATTAGCATTAAAAATTTTACAAAAAGCCCCTCTAAATAGAGGCTCTAGCATTCTTGATGTGAATGCTTAGAAGTACTATACCTCATTCAAAAAAAAAAAAATAATAATAATAATAATATGTCAAAAGACTCACACCGAGTTAAAATCATATAATCTCTTATAATTTCAAAAAGCAAAGATTTCAACAATTTTTCACAATTAAATAAGGGCATATTCATAGCAATCAAAAGTTTATGGGCTTGTCTCTCCATGGTAACCGGTGGTGAATGACCTATTCGACCAATAAATAAAGTTGATCAAGACACAAGTTAGCTTTACTTCCCTTCTTCCTAGCTATATACACATGTTATAAAGGGGAATGAACGGATCTAACGTTTTTTGATTTACGTCAAATTAAAAACATTGAGTAAAGTTGGAACCCAAGTTAGTCTCCTTCTTCATGAAACAGATTTTGATTTGTCACCCAAAATATATTTAAAAACTGATCACATGATTAAACTCGCATGGGCACTTGTTATAATACAATTGGGTTGAGTTTGGCTCAAGTTTGAGATATGCAATTACCTGATGTTTTCCACACTATAAATATACTCAATCAAATAATAACTTCCGTGATCTTAAGCAGAGCATGTATTTGGTCAAATCATCAAATAATAACTTCCGTGATCTTAAGCAGAGCATGTATTTGGTCAAATCATCAAATAACTCAACTTCTTCTGTATTTAATTGTAATCAAATACAAATGCTATATAAATAAATACCAAGAGATTTAAATTAAATTAAAAATGGCATTTTAGGGTTCTTTTGGCGAGCATCAGCTGGTTCTGCAAGCAGCTATGCAATTATTGTAGAAGAAAATACTTTTTAAAAAGTCGCCAAAAAGTTAAATTACAGTTTTCTGACAACTATCGCACTTTAGCAGTTAAAGTTGAAAAATACTCTTTTCTATCACATAAATTTTTAAAAAGTAAGAAAATAATTTACCAAATAGAATTGTGATGTTAATCTAAAAATAAAATAAAGAAAACTGTCTCAAACGGCTCTAAAAATAAAGAAAACTGTCTCAAACGGCTCTTTTATCTAAATCTTTTATCTAAATTATCTANTATTAATTTAAAAATGGCATTTTAGGGTTCTTTTGGCGAGCATCAGCTGGTTCTGCTGCTTGAAGAAACACCTATGAAATTATTGCAGAAGAAAATACTTTTTAAGAAGTCGCCAAAAAGTTAAATTGCAGTTTTCTGACAACTACCGCACTTTAACAGTTAAGGTTGAAAAATACTCTTTTCTATCACATAAATTTTTAAAAAGTAAGAAAATAATTTATCAAATAGAATTGTGATGTTAATCTGAAAATAAAATAAAGAAAACCGTCACAAACGGCTCTAAAAATAAAGAAAACTGTCTCAAACGGCTCTTTTATCTAAATCTTTTATCTAAATTATCTAAATTATATTATCTTATTTTAAGTCAGTTCATCATTTAATCAAATTCTCCACTTATATAACATGAAATTATCTGGCAGAACTCAGGTCATTTCCACTGGAACACCATTTCCTCAATCCAGTTTCTTTTTTGTAACTTTCAAAGTTTTAATAAATGAACACTGCGCACTTTTCAATTAAAGTGATCTACGGCACGCCTTTTCAAAAGAAGCAAGGGAGAACATATATTCCTTCATTTTCCCTTCTTCATAGACCCCACAAAAACAATATGATATTTTTGAAATGAAATCATAAGAGTCGTTGAAATTCGTTGTTCCACTTTCCATTACTTAACAAAAATAACACCCATCTCACTTTTTGCCCGCTAAAGTCTTATAAAAGAATTCTACCACATTGATAATTGAGTCAGTATAATAAATAAATAAATAAATGTGATTCTAATTACATGTAGAGGTGTTAATGATTCAATTTGAAGTTAAGTTGGGGTTGGCTCAAAATCGGTTCGAAAAAATTTTGATCCAAAATTTGGACTGCCGCTCCGCTCGTATATTTTGATCCAATCTCGATCTGAGCCAAAATTCGAATCAATTTTCAAATGATTAACAACCTTCAAGCTAAACCTGACATCACTAGGGCCGTTAACAATCCAATTTCAACTAAAAAAAAATTCAATCGAAAATTTTAACTTGTAACTAAAACTCATCTATTTCGATCCAATCTCAATAGAAGCCAAAATTCAAATCAATTNCAAGTTAAGTTGGGGTCGGCATAAAATCGATTTGAAAAAAAAATTGATCCAAAATTTGGACCGTCGCTCGGCTCGTATATTTTGGTCTAATTTCGATCTGAGCCAAAATTTGAATCAATTTTCAAACGATTAACAACCTTCAAGCAAAATTTGTTGAATTCATAACCCTGACATCACTAGGGCCGATAACAATCAAATTTCAATTAAAAAAAATTCAATCCAAAATTTTAACTTGTAACTAAAACTCATCTATTTCGATCCAATCTCAATAGAAGCCAAAATTCAAATCAATTCTCAAAACAATTAACAACCTTCAACCTAAACTCTCAGCCTTAATTATAGGTGATGATTAAATTAACATCACAACTTCTCCTTAAATTTTTTTTTGATAAAGAGAGTGGAACTGCATGACCTTTCCCTTTCACTGTAAACTATGACATAAAGCTCAACCACGTGTCGTTCTCCGTGCATCCCTGTTTCCTCAGTGCATGTACAAGATTGCTCAACTTTTGGCTCGAGCTGCTGCGAGCTTCAGCAATTTGGGAATCTAACTTCCGCAATAAATTGAAGGAGATGGGAGAGCACATGGTTTCGAGATCTTCAAACCGAATCATAATAATAATCGAACATTACGCGCCACTAAAAGCGTCCGGTGAAGTGGGCTTGCCGCCCCGTTCAACGCTAGTGGGTTCTGCGTCTTTTTTTTTTTAAAAAATAGAAGTGCTTTCGGTGGGGGAATTCCTCACACGTCCACGTAATAGGCTTCGATGATTTAATTGTAGCTTTTTGATTATATGGTGTTATGTTTTTGATCATGTGGGGGCACTTTAAGTAGGTATTGTAGGGGAATAATAGAAAAATGATAGTGCGGCGATAAAATATTAACGGCCATTATTGTGCGAAGGGTGGTTATTCTTGGGAGTCAAAAGTGAGGCGAAATGAATCTTCTTCGGCTTTGGACTTATTTGTGATGTANCTGTTTTTGATCATGTGGGGGGACTTTAAGTAGGTATTGTAGGAGAATAATAGAAAAAATGATAGTGCGGCGATAAAATATTAACGGCCATTATTGTGCGACGGGGTGGTTATTCTTGGGAGTCAAAAGTGAGGCGAAATGAATCTTCTTCGGCTTTGGACTTATTTGTGATGTAGAGGTTTGAAAAAGATCAATAAAATATTTTTGGCCAAGGTTTTTATCATGTGCTCGGAGAATGCGTGGCATATTGGTTGGAAATAGATTGAAGAATTTTAAAATGAGTTTGAGTGCTGCCTTGATAAAAAGATAAACATAAATAAAGAAGAGAATTAATTTAAATATTATTTACACAGTTGAAATATTATTTAAATATTAATTTGAAACAGGATTGAATTTTTATGTAATTTTGAATTTCAAGGCATATGACTGTGAATTAAAAACACCAAATTTTGGATTTAGCATTATATGGACTCTAATATGGTTTTAGTTATAATATTGATCTTGCAGTTTGATGATGCAAATCTAATAGTGCAAATGCATGATCAAGGCTCAATTTGACTTTAAATTAAACACATGAACTAACAGTGAAATTTCAGTCTAAATTTTACATGATTTTAATTAGAATAAATATCTCGATACAAGTCATACAACAAATTTGATGTGGCTAAGATTAGTTAAGTTTTTAGCTCTTTAAAATAATAAGATATTTAAAAATTATAAGGTGATCAATATAGATCAATTTCTAAAACATATTAGAAAGTGCACATTTTTTTGTGGTAGGAATTAAGTGAATACTATAACATATTTTTATACATTGGTGATGATTCTACTGGTGTATTTTTAATTTAATGTTTTGAAACTTATACTTAGACAATTCCAAAGCCGTACAAGTCATAATTCAAGCTACATCATTGACTAATTTATAGTGTGTTTGTTTCGATTGTGGCTGTACAAAATCTCAATTCAAATGCTGTTGTTGAAAATCAATTGTTCAGAAGCTAGTGTTTTAAAATAATTAGTCTGTTTGAAAAACATAATTTATAAAAGTGTTGCATGTGGAATACATCCAATAATAATTTTTGAAGTTATTTTCACTCACAACACCATAAGAGATTCAAGATTAATCATCTTGATTTTGATGATGATCAATATAAAATTTAATGTTCATGTATGTTTAAAAAGTCTTTTAAATGGATTAAATTCATGACTTTTTAATTCAATATATTGCATAGGCTATATAGATGCATACTTCTCTAATGACTAAAATAATTAATAAATCATCTCAAATGGATCAAGTGAAGTGCAACAAAATTCTAGACAAAATATCAATGATTATCTATGATATTATATCATTAAAGTTCTTAAGATATATCTTGAGCATTAAAGTTCTCCATGCTAAAATTCAATCTTAGTATACAAAATTTTGAAACTAAAATATTATTATTTAATTATTCTTCAAATTTTATGTGCAAAAAAATTGTAAAAAAAGAATTGATTTTGAATGTGTTTTAAATTTTGTACGGATTAAAAGACCTTAACTGAATTTCTATTTAGAAAAAATTAACAAATAAATTTAAATATATGCCTTTATTTTGTATTTATACACATATATTATATAATTTGTGCATTTTTGTACATGAAAAATATCCTAAAAAAAATTTCATGGACATGCATTGTCCTGCGCCTAGCCACAATGTTGGTTTTATAACACACACCTTTCCAAGCAGCTCAGAGGACTTGGTTTTAGAATATGTGCCTTACACGAAATCTTTGTTAAACTGTTATGAATAATTCTTAAAAAATGTGATATTTTGCCAAAGATTTTATAAAAATCTTTAAATTGTATAAATGATTTAAAATAATTTTACATTAATAAATATAACTGGCTGAGAAAATTATAAGTCTAACTTGAGCTTATAGCTGTTGAGCTAATACAAATTGACATATTTCCTAAATTTTACACAATGAAAAAAATTAGGAGTTGCCACCTTCCTTCTTATGATGATAGGCTTATGTTAGGTTTGTTATTAGGATAAGTTGCCATATGTCCTTGATTGTACATAAAATATCTCCCCCCTTCATTCTTTGAAAAAAAAAAAAAAAAANAGGTTTTTATTATGTGCTCGGAGAATGCGTGGCATGTTGGTTGGAAATAGATTGAAGAATTTTAAAATGAGTTTGAGTGCTTACGTTGATAAAGAAATATAAATAAAGATGAGTTTTTTATGTAATTTTGAATTACAAGGCATATGACTGTGAATTAAAAACGTCAAATTTTGGATTTAACATTTTATGGACTCTAATATGGTTTTAGTTATAATATTGAGCTTGCAGTTTGATGATACAAATCTATTAGTGCAAAAGGTTAATCAAGGCTCAATTGGACTTTAAATTAAACACATGAACTAACTTTGAAATTTCAGTCTAAATTTTACATGATTTTAATTAGAATAAATATCTCGATACAAGTCATACAACAAATTTGATGTGGCTAAGATTAGTTAATTTTTTAGCACTTTAGGATAATAAGATATTTAAAAATTATAAGGTGATCAATATAGATCAATTTTTAAAACATATTAAAAAGTGCACATTTTNTACGTCGATAAAAAAATATAAATAAAGATGAGTTTTTTTTATGTAATTTTGAATTACAAGGCATATGACTGTGAATTAGAAACATCAAATTTTGGATTTAACATTATATGGACTCTAATATGGTTTTAGTTATAGTATTGACCTTGCAGTTTGATGATACAAATCTAATAGTGCAAATGGTTAATCAAGGCTCAATTGGACTTTAAATTAAACACGTGAACTAACTATGAAATTTCAGTCTAAATTTTACATGATTTTAATTAGAATAAAGATCTCAATACAAGTCATACAACAAATTTGATGTGGCTAAGATTAGTTAATTTTTTAGCTATGTAAGATGATAAGATATTTAAAAATTATAAGGTGATCAATATAGATCAATTTTTAAAACATATTAAAAAGTGCACATTTTTTTGTGGTAGGAATTAAGTGAATGCTATAACATATTTTTATACATTGGTGATGATTCTACTGGTGTATTTTTAATTTAATGTTTTGAAACTTATACTTAGACAATTCCAAAGCCGTACAAGTCATAATTCAAGATAGATCATTGACTAATTTATAGTGTGTTTTTTTTCGGTTGTGGATGTACAAAATCTCAGTTCAAATGCTGTTGTTGAAAATTCGTTGTTCAGAAGCTGGTGTTTTAAAATAGTTAGTCTGTTTGAAAAACATAGTTTAGAAAAATGTTGCATGTGGAATACATCCAATAATAATTTCTGAAGTTATTTTCACTCAGACTACCATAAGAGCTTCAAGTTTAATCATCTTGATTTTGATGATGATCAATATAAATTTTAATGTTCTTATATGTTTAAAAAGTCTTTTAAATGGATTAAATTCATGACTTTTTAATTCAATAAATTGCATAGGTTATATAGATGCATACTTCTCTAATGACTAAAATAATTAATAAATCATCTCGAATGGATCAAGTGAAGTGCAACAAAAATCTAGACAAAATATCAATCGTTATCTATGCTCTATTATATCATTAAAGTTCTTAAGATATATCTTGTGCATTTTGACAACAAGCTCACAAATAACCTCCATGCTAAAATTCAATCTTAGTATACAAAATTTTGAAACTAAAATATTATTATTTAATTATTCTTCAAATTTTGTGTGCAAAAAAATTGTAAAAAAGGAATTGATTTTGGATGTGTTTTTAAATTTTGTACGGTTTAAAAGACCTTAACTGAATTTCTATTTAGAAAACATTAACAAATAAATTTAAATATATGCCTTTATTTTATATTTGTACACATATATTATATAATTTGTGTACTTTGTACATGAAAAATATCCTCAAAAAAATTTCATGGACATGCATTCTGTCCTGCGCCTAGGCACAATGTTGGTTTTATAATACACACCTTTGCAAGCGGCTCAGAGGACTTGGTTTTAGAATATGTGCCTTACACGAAATCTTTGTTAACCTGTTATGATATTTAAGAGAAATTATACTAAACCATCCTATAAAAATATAATAATTTAAGTTAAATACGATTTTTATCTATGAAAAAAAAAAATAAATTTAATGAAATTAGAATTGGGAGACAAATTTCAAGAATGTATAGTGAATATTTATAATCTTAGACATAAATTAAATAACTATTCTTAATAATTCTTTAAAAATGTGGTATTTTGCCAAATATTTTATAAAAATCTTTAAATTATATAAATGATTTAAAATAATTTTACATTAATAAATATAACTGGCTAAGAAAACTATAAGTCTAACTTGAGCTTATAGTTGTTGAGCTAATACAAATTGACATATTTCCCAAATTTTGCACAATGAAAAAAATTAAAAGTCACCCCCTCCCTTCTTATGATGATAGACTTATGTTAGGTTTGTTATTAGGATAAGTTGCGATATGTCCTTGATTCTACATAAAATATCTCCCCCCTTCATTCTTTGAAAAAAAAAAAAAAAGATATAAAGATAGTCATCAAATAATTTTGGATTCCAACCTATATACCCTCCCCTTTTGAGGGCATAAAAAGTACATGATCAAGTAATAAATAAAGTTGTATAAAAAAAGAGTCAATGGAGCATAAATTTGGATCTAAACATCCTTAGTTTTTGTCTTTGTTCGCAAATATAATTTTAATTCTATTGACTAATTAAAACTTAATAGGAATAAAATAATATCAACATCATCCATTGCAACATTAAATCAAATAAAGAGATGTCTAGTCTCAATATATTTAGTACACGAGTGTTGGATTTCAATAACATTTGATGGAAATATTTAACAAAAAATTTGGTGAATCTTCATAGAGATAACATTCAAGGTTTATTAGGATTCATATTACAAAAATGTGAAGTTTATATATATTTTTTATCTCTTGCATTAAATTTTATTATAATTAATGAACCTTGAAGAGCAAACTGAAGCTAGTGCCACAGTATGGATTTATAAATGATAGCATGTTAAAATTTAGTTCATTTAACTTTTAATATTTTAAAAGATCTAAACTATATTTATTTATTTATTTTAACCATGGTGATTGAGTATTAATAGAGTCCATTACCCAATTTGAGCTATTTATGACTGCCTCGGTTCATTTTGAAGCCCCACCTGTCAGATACAAAATAAATTTTCGCTTTCCAATAAAAGAACTATGATAAATCTTTATATCTGATGAAAATATAGGCCATGTCACCAAGTGGTTCAGTTAGGCCGGCCCATGTGGCGAGAAGCTTTGCATGATAAATGGGTCTCCTTGTAAGGAAATGAGGCCCATGAAAAATGATCAAAGCAAATGTCCTTTAAACCAACAACCTTAAAGAAGAATTTCATCATGTTAGCATAATTTATTAATTAATTTATCAACTAAATTTCAACAATTTCAAGACAGTAAGTAGTCTTTAAAACTTCTTTTGTGTCCACCTTATTTAGCAGGAATTTTTTAAAATTAATTTAACAAGTTAATGCTTCAAGATTGAATTATATTAAAGATATATTAATCAAAACTTATTTTATTGAAAGTCTTAATCAAATTTAATTTTTAAATATTAAAATTGGGTTTGCAGTTTGATACANCTATTTTTTGTCTTTATTCGCAAAAATAAAATTAATTCAAACGCTTATTAATAATATTGGCTAATTAAAACTTAATAGGAATAAAATCAATATCAACATCATATTAAATAAAGAGATGTCTGGTCTCAATATATTCCGTCCACGAGTGTTGGATTAGTTTTTTTTTTCATTCAGCCTCAATAATATTGAAAGCAAATATTAAACAAAAAATTTGGAGAATCTTCATAGAGATACCATCCCATACCTAAAACGATTCGCCATAACAAATTTACAATTTATATATGTTAAAATTAACTTCAAAACACAAAATTTTATTTAAATAAAGGAAGAATAAAAAATCATTTTTTTTCCTATATGATTAAGTAATTCTTCCCAATTCATTTTATTCACTTAAATTAAATTTGCCTTTACCTCTTCTTCCGGTAACAAAATTTCGAAGTAATTTGATTTCAAAGTAATCTGATTATTTCTAGACGCAGCTCAATTTAAATTACTTCAATAATTTTTCTTAGAATCAAATAATATAAATAACTACTAAAAAAATATTTCAATAAAATCAAAATATAAGAATGAATTATATTAAATTACAATATTTATTAATATGTTACTATTAAATATACAATTAAATAAAGTTTTGTCAATCAAATTTTATTTAAATAATGCATAGTATAAAATATAATCTATCATCAGTAAATGAAGTCCATTAGCAGATATGAGTTATTTATGAGTGCATCGGTTCATTTTAAAGCCCCACCTGTCGTATACAAAATAAATTTTCGCTTTCCAATACAAGAACTATGATAAATCTTCATATCTGATGTGAATATAGGCCATGTAACCAAGTGGTTTACTTAGGCCGGCCCATGTGACCAAGAGCTTTGCATGTTAAATGGTCTCCTTGTAAGGAAATGAGGCCCATGAAAAATGATCAATGCAAATGTCCTCTAAACTAACAACCTAAAAGAAGAATTTCATCATGTTAGCATAATTTATTAATTAATTTATCAACTAAAGTTCAACAATTTTACGACAGTAAGTAGTCTTTAGAACTTCTTTTATGTCCACCTTATTTATCAGGAATTTTTTAAAATTAATTTAACAAGTTAATGCTTCTAGATTGAATTATATTAAAGATATATTAATCCAAACTTATTTTATTGAAAGTCTTAATCAAATTTAATTTTTAAATATTAAAATTGGGTTTGCAGTTTGATACACAAATTTTATAAATTTTTTGGAAGAGCTCTACCTAAGCAAGTTGGCCTGGTTAACTCTAGATTTAGGGTGCGTTTGGAGCGGTGGTGCGGTGGCAGCGTGATGTGGCACCGTAGTTTTTTCTATTTGGTAAAATTATATTTTGTTTGCGTTCTCAAAAAACTGCAACTAAAAGCTGTGTTTTCCCATCAGAACTGGCTACCTACGGTGACTGTTAGAAAGTTGCAGTCAAAATTTTCCCAAAAAAAAAAAACTTAAACCCCCATAGCTTTTTAAACGCCATTTTCTTCTTCAACAGCTGCAGCTTCCCGCAAACAGACCCTTAGAACTGTGAAACTTCAACTTGCTTATATATATATATATAGATCTAATTTTATTTTTTATTAACATAGATGAAAGGGAAATACTTTGTTTCCAGTAACAAAATTTCTAGAGATTGTAAGCATCTAATATTCTTTGTTAGGATCAATCTAATAGAACATTTTAAGATGTTCAAATTTCCAAGAAAAGAAGAAAAAAAAAGATAATAAAAAAAATTCATTTATTATATTTTATAACATCATCCTTTATAAATGGGGTATTTATACAATACAATATTTTCTTAAGCTAATTTTTCCAAATCACTATTATACCTTATCTATAATTAGGAGGATTATGAATAATTGAATAGATTAGACCCAACATGTCTGACTTAACCATAATTATGTATTAAGAAGTCTATTATGAGTGCTACTAAGCTCTTAATAGGAATAACTACCACTCTAGATGAAGCTTGAAATTGTTGTGAAGGGTCAATTTCCAATTTTTTTTTTTCAATAGATCAAACCTTCAAACTTTTCAAAACTTTAAACCTTTAAACTTTTCAAACTTCAAATTTTACAAATATCAAACTTTCTTAACCTTTCAATATTTTCAAAACTTCAACCCTTCTCAGAATTTCAAACATTAAACTTCTTAAAACTTCAAACCTTATAGAATTTCAAACTTCGAACTTTTCAAAACTTTAACTCTTTTCAGAATTTCAAATTTTAAACTTTTTCAAACCAAACCTTTTCAAAACTTCATATTTTTTTTAAACTTCACACCTTGTTCATCTCAAATAAAATAACCTTCAAATAAACTCCAAACAAGATTTTAACTAAAAAAATTCAAATAAAATCTTCAACTCAAATCAAATCATTGAAACCACACTTTATATTTCTTCATAAAATTCATCCTTGCAAACAAAAAGTGAAAGCTTTAAAAAAAGGGCCACATTTTATTTTTCTTCATATACATTAAGGTCTCGTCATTGAAAGAACCATAAAAAGTCAAGTTTCTTATCTCATTGGAAGTATTAAGGGAATTTATCTCAATATAAAGCTTATATCATCTCATTAATGCTTTACTATCAATGAACTTTTCCACCTTAAAATAGTATTATACCATATAAACATCTCAAAGGCATGCTTACGATATAACCTTGGTGGAAAGTTAATAGCAAAAAAGTTTCTTACTAAAAGGATTCTACAAGCACAAAGGGCATATATGGTCTCCAATGATACCCTTGGGATGCCCATGAGGAAGCGTTAATGATTAGCTAGTAGTAGATAAATTTCTCACTAGAAATACTTCAGGTGAGCAAGTGATTGATAGGAAATTCAATTACAAAAAG
>JXCR01130233.1:8122-21414 GCA_002079205.1 Phalaenopsis hybrid cultivar
GCGCGACGCGTGGCAGCTGACTCAGAAGGCGGCGTCGAATAGGAGCGCGCCGCGTGGCTTTTCGACGGATCCGAGGATCCAGTCAGCCCGCGTTTGAATAAATAAATAGGGGTATTTAATAAATTCAGAAGTATTTTTATATTTTTAAATAATAAAATAATTCTAAAGTATTACTTATAGGTTTTTCTAACTTTCTTGTGAGATCGATATCTAAAACTCCATTAGAGTCCTTTATTACTTGAGCGATACATATACTTTTGTTGATTTTAAAAGGGATTTGACAATTTAAAAAGAGTTTTAAAAATAAACTATTTTCATAAAAGGTATTTTTGTTAGAATTTTATTGCATATTTATTGTTAAATCTGCCGTATGTATTTTGTAATATTGAAAAGTATTTACAAAATTTACACAATAATTCCACCCGCATGATACACCAAAAATATATGCATTTTTAAACCCATATTTTATACTTATTTTTGATGATGTTGCACCTTAATGGAAGGTATTTTGATGTTTTCTTGCAGATTGTTGATTTTTAGGACTTAAAGAAAAAAGAAAACAAAAAGGATGGAATTTTGAGTCAAACATTTTTGAAAAAGTACACAGCGCCGACCACGCCAAGGGTAGCGCCGACGGTGCAGAATAACTGAACAGCTAAAATTTTTACTCAGCACCGACGACGTTAGACTAGCGCCGACAGCGCAAAAGGCGGTTCATCCCCCGTTTCTAGAAGGTTC
Source organism: Phalaenopsis hybrid cultivar (assembly GCA_002079205.1). Lineage (NCBI taxonomy): Eukaryota > Viridiplantae > Streptophyta > Magnoliopsida > Asparagales > Orchidaceae > Phalaenopsis > Phalaenopsis hybrid cultivar. The sequence continues at coordinate 8,861 of JXCR01130233.1, forward strand.
AATGTATTTGGATGATTGTTTGAAGAGTTTTTGGAGACACCTCGTGGAGAACCAACCTTGGGCTTTATTTTGGGCCGAAATTCATCAGGAAATAGACTCTTTTTCACTCCAAAACGTTCCACCACGCTCCATTTTTGCCATTCTTCATAATCCATCTTCATTCCAACACCATATTGGAGCCCATTAGTGATTTTTTTTATAGTTTAGAGTTTGTGTGGTGAGATTTAGTGTGAAACTTTTTGTAAGAGTTTTGGAGAAGGAGAAAAGTAACATATATCTTCTTCCTGCATTTCTAATGAAATGCTACAAAGGATTTGCTTTGAGAAAGAGTTTCAGATAAGTTTTGTTTGTTTATTAGATTTATATGAACTTTCTTTTATATATGAAATTTCTGTTTTGTTGTGTCTTTCCAATGAACTTTGAGTAGTTCCCTCTATCTTTCTCCCTACTCTACGATATGGTGAAATAAATAGATAATATAATGTGCCAATATTAAAATATAAAATAAATTGTGATGATTTTTCAAATCCAAACTTAATTTACATTTTAATATGACCAATTGAATTGTTAAAATATGTTGTGAAACTTATGATCCAGGAAATGGAGTATGAGTTCTGCAACAGAGTGCAGATCATATTTGATTTCATGGAGGAGAAATTCGTTCATGGAATTAAGTGTAAATAAATAAGGAAATATTCTTTATTGGTTGTAGAATTGGAGACTCTTTAGTGTGACAAACTAAAATCCTCAATCCAGTCTTAGTGTTTAAAAACTAAAGCGAGAGTTAGCATTCAGGTGAAGAGAAGTGTGAGCTCTAGTGTAGGATTCGATATCCTCCTAGCCTAGCCACGAATTTAGGGACTAAACTTTGGATTAGCCAATGATTTTCTATGCACTATATCAGGGTAGAGAATTATAATTGCTTCTATTTGACACAATACATATTATAAACATTTATCTCATCTTATTTCACTAGAACCTCATTGTAGTGAGAAGAATGATTTTTTACATAATAAATCTTCATTACATAAACATTGTTAGTAGATTAGTATTTACTTTTTAAACTTTGCATTTTTGTTTTGCTATTAGTTAAATACTTTAGTTTTGATAACATCTCAACATTCAAAATTAGTGACAGTGATTTCGTTTGATTTTCTGTAAATTTCTTAGTAAAACTTATAGTTGTCAAACTACACCTTCCCTGTGAGATCGATATTTGGGGCTTAAATAGAATGTCCTTAATTACTTGATAACGATACTTATGCTCTCGTAAAATCTCATTATTAATTGCCTATAATTATATATAATTTACACAACTTACTTTTCATACAAGAATCAAGTTTTTGGCGCTGTAGTGGTGTGAACTTCATAAATCCTTACATACCAAAAATTGGGATCAAGTTTTTGGCGCTGTTGCGTAGGGAAGGTAATGGTTAAATTTAGGTAAATTAAATAGTTTTGATAAATTAGGAAAGTTAGAGATAATATATATACTATAAAAATATAAAAAATAAAAAAATATATATACAAAAAATGAAAAATCCAAAAAGAAATTAGAGTGTTTTTTTTAAAAAAAGAATTTTACTTGCCTTACTTTCTTTGTTTATGCAAAATATTGGATCTGAAGGCTTAGTATCTTACGATTCAGAGTTAGAATGTACTATTAGAAAAAATCAAAGACAAAAAAGAGAAATTAAAAATTTAAAAGAAATGACAAATAACTTAGAAAATCCAATAAATGAGAATCGACAAAGACCTTTAAAAGATTATTCGAATCCGACAACAGATGAACTTCATTTGACTATTCAAAATCCTGATGTTGTTGCTAATTCATTTGAGCTTAAATCAGCTATTATCCAAATGATACAAAATAATTAGTTTGGAGGATCGCCTACTGAAGATCCTAACTTACATCCTGCTAGTTTTCTTGAGATTTGTGCTACATTTAAATATGACGGAGTGTCTAATGATGCTGTTAGGCTTAGACTTTTTCATTTTTCATTAAGAGATAAAGCTAAGGCTTGGTTAAATTCATTAGCACCCAAATCTATTAGAACTTGGGGAGAACTATCATAAAAAATTTTGGCTAATTATTTTCCACCCTAAAAAACCACTAAGCTTAGAATTGATATTACATCTTTTTGTGAGTTTGAAGGGGAATCAATATCTGAAGCCTGAGAAATATTTAAAGATCTTCTTAGATAATGTCCACACCATGCTTTGCCAGATTGGTTAATAATTTAAACCTTTTACAATGAATTAGTAGGATCACTAAGATCTATTATAGATGCTGCTGCGGGTGGATCATTGTTGTCAAAATCTTTTGATGAAGCATATTCTTTAATCGAAGAAATGGCTACTAATAATCTTCAATGGCTCTTTAAAATGGTAAATCCAAAGAGAGTAGCCAGTATTCATGATTCTGATGCAATGTCTATTTTAGCATCTCAAATTGCTGTTATTTCTAAAAAGATTGATCAAATAGGAGTGAACTATTCTCAAATACCCCCAGTATTGGAGGAAAATTCACTAGAATAGATTATTGATGCTCAACCATCTTATGAAACTTTAAACACTATAAATAATCAAAATAACAATCCCTATTCTAACTATTTTAACCCTAGATTGAAAAATCACTCTAATTTTAGTTAGAATAATTATTACAATCTGGTGAATCCATCCGAAAATCTTAGCAATCAAGAAAATCCTAATTTTTTACCTTATTATCCTCCAGGATTTAGCTCCAATCCTAACCCACAAGTAAAGGAAAAGAAGTTGACGATGGAAGAAATGATGTTGAATATGGGAAATCAAATATAAAATCAAGGGGCTACTATTAGAAATATTGAAAATCGGTTAGGACATATTGTTACTGCACTGAGTAACAGACCTTCTGGAATTCTTCCGAGTACTGTGGAAGTTAATCCAAAAGATCAAAATAAGGAAAAAATTAATGCTATTTAATTACGAAGTGGAAAAGAAGTTAAAACAAGGATCCAAAGCGAAACTGAAGTTGATGAAGAGAAGGAAGAAATGGAAATGATCAATATGAAAATGAACAAACACAGTTTCTTTTATAAAAACCATTACCTCCGTTTCCTCAAAAAATAAAGTACAAAAATAAAGATTAATAATTTATAAAATTTTTGAAAATCCTTAAGAAATTAACAATAAATATTCTTTTTGTTGAAGCTTTGGAACAAATGCCAAGTTATGTGAAATTTATGAAGGATGTACTAAATAAGAAAAAAATTTACAAATCATGAGACCATTGAACTCAGTGAAGAGTGTAGCACTATTATTCAGGAAAAGCTTCCTGAAAAATTAAAAGATCCCAATAGTTTTACTATACCTTGTGCAATTGGTGAAAGGTTTTATGGAAAAGATTTATGTGATTTAGGAGCGAGTATCAATCTTATGACCTTATCGATCTTTAAACGTTTAGATTTGGGAGAAATTTCTTATACTACTGTAACTCTTCAGTTAGCTATTCAATCAATAAATTATCTAAAAGGAGTTATAGAGGATGTACTACTAAAAGTGGATAAATTTATTTTCCCTGTAGACTTTATAGTATTGGATATGGAGGAAGATAAAAAGATTCATATTATTTTAGGGAGACCATTTCTTGGAACAGGAAGAGCTGTAATAGATGTTCAAAAAGGATGATTAATAATGAGATTTAATGATCAAGAAGTAAAATTTAATATAGCAAAAGCTAAGAAATATCCTGCAATAAAAAAATATAATGAATGTTTCAGGATGGAAGTAGCTGATTATCTGAGTAATGAACAATTTAAGAATGAGTATGAAGATAAATTAAAGCAAGGAGAAATTTTTGAGAATGAAGATGAAATAAAAGGAGAGAGATTTGGATTATATTTAGGGCAAATTTAAACTGTTATAAATGTTAGAAAACGATAGTAAAAAATCTTATTCCTTCAAGTATTAAACCACCTGAACTTAAATTAAAGATATTATTTGCCCATTTAAAATATGTATTTTTAGAAGAGTCATCTACATTGCTTGTTATTATATCTTCTGGGTTAACTAAAATTCAAGAAAAAAAGTTAATAGAATTGTTGAACAAGTATAAAAAGGCTTTTGGATGGACTTTAGCAGACATTAAAAGAATTAGTCCTTCAATTTGTTTGCACAGAATTTTATTAGATGAATAATATGAACCTAAAGCTGGTCCTCATAGAAGATTAAACACAATAATGAAAGAAGATGTAAAAGAAAGATTTTAAAATAGTTAGATGCTCGAATTATATATCCTATTTCAGATAGTGCTTTGGTAAGCCCAATTCACTGTGTTCCGAAGAAAGGAGGAGTGATTGTTGAAGAAAATAAGAAAAATGAATTAATACCAATAATATAAGTTAGTGGTTGGCGAATTTGTATTAATTTTAAAAAGTTAAATATGGCCACCAGAAAATATCACTTTTCTTTACCCTTTCTTGACCAAATGTTGGATAGATTGGATGGGAATAAATGGATGTATAGTGCACACATATTATTTTGTATTAAGGATCCATTTCATCAATACAGTTTACCCTTTTCTTTATCCTTCTTTTGCATTAAGTAATTAATAAAAAAATGATCTGTGTGCACTATACATTTATTTTACATGCAATAGAAGTATTGATGAAATGGATGTACCGTGGTATGCTGATATAGTGAATTGTATTGTAAGTGATATTTTACCATATGATATGAAAAATCCACAATTAAAGAAATTTATATATGATTCAAAAGAATATTTTTGGGATGACCCATACTTAAAAAAATAATGTAAAGATCTAATTATTAGAAGATGTGTGCCTTATGAAGAAACTCAACAGATAATTTAAAGATGCCATGATTCTAAATTTGGAGGATATTTTGGAACAAATAGAACTGCATATAAGATTTTGCAAGTTGGATTTTATTTTCCTACTATTTTTAAAGATGTTAATGAATATATTTAAATGTGCGATAGTTGTTAATGAGTAAGAAATATTTCTAGTAGAAATGAGATGCCTCTAAATTACCTATTGGAAGTTGAAATTTTTTATGTGTGAGGATTAAATTTTATGGGACCATTTATGCCTTCATTGGGAAACTTATATTTTTTACTTGTTGTTGATTATATGTCCAAATGGATTGAAGCTATTGCTGTACCCAGATGTGATGCTAGGAGTGTTCATAATTTTTTAATTAAAAATATGTTTACAAGATATGGAATGCCGAGAGTAATTATTACTGAGGGAGGATCTCATTTTAGGAGTAAGAGAATCGAAAAATTAATTAAGAAATATGATATTATGTAGAGATTTTCTACTGCTTATCATCCTCAGACTAGCTATCTAGCAGAGATATCAAATCGTGAAATTAAACGTATTTTAGAAAAAGTTGTAAATCCTTATAAATTGGATTGGTCTGCTAGATTACATACTGCATTATGGGCATATAGAACTGCTTATAAGACTCCTATAGAAATGTTCACATACAGACTGATATTTAGAAAAACATGCCACTTACCTGTAGAATTAGAGCATAAAGCATTTTGGGCTCTTAAGGAATTTATTTTTAATCTAAAAGATGCTGGTGAGAAAAGATTATTGCAATTCAATAAACTTGAGTAAATAAGAAATGAAGCATATGATGCAAAAATCTTCAAAAAAATGAAAATATGGCATGATCGAAAGATTATTAAGAAAAAATTTAAACCTGGACAAGAAGTTTTATTATATAATACAAGATTGAGATTTTTTACAGGAAAATTGAAATCCAGATTGTTATGACCATTCAAAGTGATTAAAGTCTATCATTATGGAACTGTGTTATTAAAGATCCTAACACTAGAAATGTATTTAAAGTTAATGGGCATCGTCTGAAACATTATTAGGAAGTGCATATACCTCAATTTAAAGAAGTTTTAATGTTAAGTCAACCCAACTAAACAAATGGTGTGTCGAACTGACGAAGTTAAACCAAGCGCTTTATGAGAGGAAACCCATACATATATGTCTATGTATTGACTAATCTAGAGTTTGGTCCCTAATTCTGTGGTTAGGCTGAGAGGGTGCTGACTGCCATTCTAGAGCTCCCACTACTACCTCACATGAGGGCTAACAATCTCGCATCAATTTCCAATCTACTAGACAAAATTGAGAATTTTAATCTGTCACATTAAAATCTGTAATTTTGCATCCAACAAAGAATATTTCTTGATTTATTTGCACCCAACTCCATGGATGACATACTCTTCCATGAAATCAACTGTGATTCTCCCCATGTTGTAGAAATCACAGCCCTTTCGGAACATATTTTTTTTAACACATTTTAACATTATAATTGGCTAGATCAAAAAGTAAATGAAGATCATAGTTCAAATCATCACAAATTATTTACATTTAAAATCATATAAAACAAAATCAATTCTTCACAAAACCATATCTCAAAGTAAGGGGAATGATAAATAAGACTACTCAGAATTCATGAGAAGGATATGATAAAACATGGATTTTATATATATAAAAAAATTTACAATACAAAAGAAATAAAATACACAACTTATCTCACAAACCTTCCCAAGAAAATCCCTAGATGTTCTCTTCAAGCGTTTATTTCTTTACAAGAACTCTCAATTCTCTCTTAGAAGTGTAATGAAGAAGAAATCTCTCACATTCCCCCTGCTCTTACAATCCTTGAAGAAAATCTCCAAGCCTTGACTTGTCTCTCTCTCTCTCTCTATTTCATCTTTTCATCCCCCCCTTCACAAGCCGCACACACAATCTAGAAGTAATCTTCTTTTATTAGAGGCTACCTCCCTCCAAAAAGAATTCAAAATTCCCCCCAAAATTCTTTGTAAAAGTCAACACTTTTGAATTTAAAAGACATGTCCATTGATCCAAGGGACATATGCCTTCATAAAAGAACCTTCCAAAGTGTTTAGATACATTGAATCACTCCAAGTGATGGTTAGAACAAGTGTCCCTTTTAAAATTCTTGCAAAATTTGTCTCAAACCACCTTAATTGGCAAAAAGTCTTCACTAACGCATCTTGTGCTAGCTCTCTGTCGAATGATGCATCTGGCGCCAATCTTGTGCATCTTGCGCCAGCTTGCTTAATACAACACTATTGTAGGTTTTGGCACACCTTGCGCTAGTCTGATGCATCTTGCACCAATTCTCTGTATGTTGGCGCATCTTGCGTCTGAATCCCAAAATTTGTTATTTTGGCTCTAAAATTCGTCCTTTTGCCACTTTTGCTCCAAATACATAAAATTGATTTATCTACAACAAAAACATGAAAATACCCTTCTTTAAAGTGCAATATCACAAAAAATAAGCATAAAATATATACTTAAAACTACATTTTATTTTGGTGTATCAAAATCCCCCAAACTTAAATGTTACTTGTCATCAAGTGACACTTTTAGTTCATAAAAGAATATGACTAAGGATAGATATTAAATTATAACTTTGATATTTTAGTTTAATAAATAAAATAGTAAAATTTTAGAAAAACCTTTAATAACTTAGATTCGAAGTCTAAGTCTAAGAGTATTTAGTAATCAAATTTAAGATTTTTGAATCTCTATTCATTTCAGAAGAATAACAATTTGTCATATGAAGGGTACTTAGAATATTCATATGAAAAAGAACTTTATGAAAACTTTATTAATAATGCTATTAATACTCAAATACAAGTTTAGAAAAAGTAATAAAGCCTTTTCCTTAAGTTGATTCAAGTGAAGCCAATTTTTTATTAGGCATCTCCTCAAGCTTCTCCTCACTCATTTTTCTTCTTTTTCTTTTTTTTTTCTTTTATGATCTTCTCAATCCTTTCTTTTCTTTTTGTTTCAAGAGAGAATTATATCTGGATAGCCTTTAATAATTTTGCACTTTACTATCATCGTCTTAAAGTCAAAACCTTTATCTTTCTTCACTTTATAAATTCTTATTAGTTTATGATTTCCATAAAGCCTTATTATTTTCTTCTGATATGAAACTCTAAAATTCTTAACACTTCAAAAATATAATTTCATTTACTTTAAATAGAAAAGCATAGTCTTACCCTATCATACAAAATATCTTTAACTTTAGAATTGACTTTAATTATTAAAAACTTTTTAACTAAATTTACCATAATATTCATAAACATAAGTATGATTATTTAAATTTAAATCTTAATATCCCAGGTCATGTTAAATTAATTTTTAAAATATAATTATTTGAGGACAAATAAAATTTAGTCTACTTCTTTTTCAAAAAAAAAAATTCTTCTCCCCAAACTTAAGTTCTTAAGTAATTTTAAAAATGTTTTAGTACAAAATTGAGTTGGTGAAAGAAAATATTAAATGCATGAAAATAAAAACTAACCTGTAAAGGATTTTTGACTATAAAATTGGGCTCTGGTGTACTGTAGGTACTAACTTTAAAAATACATACAAGCTTTAAAACATTAAATAAAATATAATATGTTCTAAAGAATTTGCTAAGAATTAAAAACATAAACTGAAAATACTAAAAATCTAGAAAAAGTAAAAAATCTACTGTTACTATTACAATTTTAAGTCCACAACACATAATGAAAGTTTTTATGACAACATTTTAATATGTTAACCAAATAACATCCAATCAACTTAACAGACAAACAAACACCCAAACAAATAAACTAAACTCCTAAAAATATCAATCTTCATCACCTTCCTCATCATCATTATTTTCTTATTCTTCTTCTTCTTCATCATCATGAATAAGAGCATAAAGAGTAAAGTTGGGGCAAGTAAGAAATTCCACATTGTATTCACCCCAAAGATAACTAACCATAGCTTCCTCAAAAGCTATATTATGTTGAACTCTCCTCTTCTTATACTCATCATTATAAGCATTTCTCACTCCAATTTTTCCAATCTGATTTTGAACATTAACTATTTCCATTTATTGAATCATGAGTTGATCCATAATATTTTCAAATGATGCACAACAAGAAGTAAATGCCACTGCAGCTGATGTTGAGGGTCTATCAGTACCTCCACTCCTAGCCTCAACAAATGATTCAACTCTTTTGAACTGTAGCTTCCCAAAAAGATTTTGTGGTTGTAATCTTTCCTCATTTCTATGGGACTCTACACTTGATTGTTCACATTGAGTGAAAATCAGGGCAGAGTAACCCAAAACACTAGCTGTATAGCTCTTAGCTATGCTAGCATGATGAACTATGAGAGCAACAACATTTATTGCTTTCATGTTCTAAATGTAATAGTTTAATAGAGCTCTATCCTTCATTACATTGGCCAGATGATTTGTAGGTAGTAATTTAGCAGAGATGAAGTGGTGTCATAGATTTGACTGAATAGTCAATATGGAAGCGCGTAAGTTATCTTTCTTATTATTTTAAATCCTTCATTCTCCACTTCCATCAGTTAGATAGAAAATCACTTCATCCAGTGATATATCAATCATCACAAATGCAACGTATTCATCATGAAATACATTCCCAGCCCATAAAAAGCATTGATCCTTACTCCAGAAAATTCAACTTGCTTACCTCTTACAAGGATGTGATCGTCAGTAGTTACCCTCAGGTTGGCATAAAACTTCTGAATCATTGGTACAATCGCTACTTCAGTGAAGTAGCAAAACCTTTCCCAATTTTTGGCAATGATCAACCTCTCGATCTCACCACCCGGGTTAGCAAATGCCCATTCGTGGTTCAATTTTCTTGATTCTATTTGAGTGTTATAACTTTTTTGAGCTTTGAAATTGACAAATATTCGTGTATCAAAATCATCTGACGGTCTTCCTCTTTACTCGTGGAGCCATTGCAAGTTTTATGAAAATCCAAATAAATTCCAAATAAATTACAAAATAAAAAATATTACTCATCAAGTAAGATTATTTGGTAAGAAACCTTTCACCATGAGTTTTCTTCAAGCTTTTTCATCAAAAATCACAAATTTCAAATTTTCCATGATGTAGGAAAAATTCATGGTGAAAAAAAAAATTTCTAAGTTAAAGTGAAGCTCTTACCAAGAGAAGATAAAATCTAAGATTTTTGGCCTCTGAAATCTTCTCTATTGTGCTCAATGTGAAGCCCTAGGTTAAGGTTTTGAGGTAGGAGATGGTCCAAGCAATAAAAATGGACTTATATTGTGCAATTTCATTGTTCTTTAGGCAATCTGACATTTTTTGGAATTTGGCGCATCTTGTACCAAATCTGGTGCATCATGCACCAACTCTATGTAAATTGGCGCATCTTGCGCCAATGCCTTAACTTTTCCAGCTGTCATGTTCTGTGGAAATATCCTTCAGATCACTTTACGTCTACCTCTAATTAATTCAAATGAACCTTTATAATCATAATTAAACATTACTCTAACACCAAACTATTACAAACAACACAAAACTCACTTTTTTATATAAAATTTGTGCTATTAGAAACTAAAGTTTTTCAAGCTAAAAAACATCTAATTCAGTTCTTAAAGCAGACCAAAATGTCCTAACACTAAAATCTAAACATCGAAATACCAAACTCAAACATAGATAAAGTTCAACACTAAAAATAAATGCAATCCAACATAAAAAAATAACTAAAACAAGCAATATTAGACAAAACATTACGTGCAAAGATTAAGTTCAAACATCTTCTTCACTCTCGTCCTCTTGGATATCTCCCATAGATTGGTAGTGCACATACAAGTTGTAGAAGGGTCTATAAGGAAACTCATTAGTTGAATCCTCCCCAATCCAAGCATGTTTCTTGAATATGTACCAAACCATTTTCAATACGACCAGTATGTCCAAAATGTTCCTTCAGTCTCCAATCCAGATGATTCAACATTTCATAAATATTCCCAATTGAGCATAAGATTCTGCACCGCTTTTTCAATCTTCTTAATTCTTTTCAAAAGTGCGTTCAAACTAAAGTAAGGCTGAATAGGTCATGAATTATGAGAAGCTTGATCCATCAGTACATTCATATCATTCTCTTCTCCCATTCATGTACAATTACAATAGATTTCTGGATTCATCAGCTTCCAAGGGAGAAGCACTGTTTCCCAACTCTCATAAGGTTCTTGCGATTGACTGCATAGTAGGAAATAGTGGATGGATGTCCCAGTCCAATTTCAGATCCATTGACAATCAAACCCAAAATTGATTTCACAACTATTGCTCCAATGTCAACAGGTTTTCTAGTTTGAATACAATAGTTCAGAATAACACTCTCTTTAGTTACCTTAGTAACTTTTATAGTGGGAAATAATTTTGATGCAATAAGGAAGTGTAATGCCTTAGAAGAAGGATTTAAAAATGATGAAGAAAAACTAACATTTCCCTCATCTCTAGCCTCCCAATTTGCATCTTCTTCTTAAGGTATAGATAGAGTTCATTCATATTATTACACATAGGGGTAAAATTGACGTAGTGGAAATTAGGCACATTTTCAATCTTAAACATCTCGTTTATTCTTGAAGGACTGAATTGCATAAATCTGCCTCACACATAGAGAATTCATTCATTGATTCCATGTAGATTTGCATAAAACTCTTTCACCACAAGGACAACTATGGCGGAAGTAGTGCAACAAAGCACTTCCCAGTGTCTTTGCGCAATAATCTCTTCCACTCGAGTATTTGGTAGGTTGAATCCTCAATTCACAAACTCCCTTTCTTTGATTAGCCTCTTCTTCACTAGAACTCGATCATGTAACTTCTAAGCATTGAAACTGACGAACTTTCTCCGTTAAAAATTCCAAATCTAGCGGAATTTTTAGAGTGGGACACCATTGGAATGGAAATCTAGTGACTTTTCCCTTAGTTTTCTCCCTAAAATGAACTTCAGAATCAGTTTTTGGGAGTTATAAGGAGAACAACCTGCCATGAACCGTTATAAACTACCTTCTAAAACGTTCTAACTCATTTTCATTATTGCGGCGCATCATACGTCGATTCCGACACATCATGTGCCAACTCTCTGGAATGTGGCGAATCATGTGCCAATATAGCATATCATGCGATAGTTCAAAAAAAAATGCTATTTTAATTTCGATCAAAAAATTCTCAATTCTTCCTTATAATTAGGTAAATAAAGATGTTTTTAAATATTTTCTCAATTTTAAATTTCTCAAATACATGGACTCTTCAAAAACACAAATATAAATATATGTAAAATATTCCAAACAAAACATAAAAGCAAAATAAACAATGATAAATATACGTTGCCTCCGACAAAGCGCTCGGTTTAATGTTGTCAACCTGACATTCTCAGTCTCTTTAAAATTGGTCTTTGAACATCAAAATATTGTTTCAGTCAGTGCCCATTTACTTTAAATATCCATCTAGTCTTGGGATCTACAATATTAACAGCTCCATAGGGATTGGCTTTTACAACTCTGAATGACCCTTTCCACCTAGACTTCAATTTTCCAGGAAATAATTTCAATCTTGTACTATGTAATAAAACTTATTGTCCACGTTCAAATTTCTTTTTTATTATCTTCTAATCATGCCATTCTTTCATTCTTTCCTTATAAATTCTAGCATTATCGTAAGATTCATTCC
>JXCR01130233.1:28739-39503 GCA_002079205.1 Phalaenopsis hybrid cultivar
AAATTTCATATATAAAAACAAGTTTACAAAGTAAAAGAAATAAAAGACACAACCTATTTCACAATTCTTCCCAATCAAATCCTTAGAAGTTCTCTTCAAGCCTTTCTCTCTTTACAAGCACTTTTAATTCTTTCTTAGATGTGTAATGAAGAAGAAATCTCTCACGTTCCCTCTCCTCTTATAATCCTTGAAGAAAATCTCCAAGCACTTGACTTGTGTCTCTCTTTCTATCTATTCTTTTTGCCCCTTCACACGCCACACACGCACACTTTAGAAGTCATCTTCTTTTATTTGAAGCTACCTCCCTCTAAAAAGAATTCAAAATTCTCCCCAAAATCCTATCCAAAACACAAATGTTTTGAATTCAAAAGACATGTCCATTGATTCAAGAGAAATATCCCTTCATAAAAAAAACTTCCAAAATCTCTAGATACATTGAATCACTCCAAGGGGTGTTTAGAAAAAGTGTCCTTTTTGAAATTCGAGCAAAATTTATCTCGAACTACCTTAACTCACAAAATGTTGTCTCTGGTGCATCTTGCGCCAGCTCTCTCTCAAATGGCGCATCTAACACATCTTGCACTAGCTTGCTGAAGACTGCACTGTTATGGGTTTTGGCACATCTGGCACCAATCTGACGTATCTGCCTCTAATTCTTTGTATGTTGGCACATCTTGCGCCAGAATCCCAAAATTCATTATTTTGGCTCCAAATTTTATTCTTTTTGCTACTTTTGCTCCAAATACCTACAATTGACATACCTGCAACAAAAAAAAGAAAATACCCTTCCTTAAAGTGAAATATCACAAAAAATAAGCATAAAATATTTACTTAAAACTACATATTATTTTGGTGTATCACCTACCTAACCCATCTTCAAGATTATTCAAACTTTAAATTAGCCAATGTTTTTTATATCATCTCTAGTAAGGGTATAGAAAACTATTGCTCCTTTTTGCACACCACAATTTGAATACTTCCACAACAAAATTGTTATACTTCTTACTCATTCATGATAAAGAAAAATATATTTTATTTATATTGCCTTCATCTTACAAATATATTGTTAAGTTTAGTTAGTTGTTTACTTTACTTTCAATTATCAAAAATTACAAAAAAAAAATGAACTTTCATTCCTATTATAGCATGCATAGTTTGAGTAAGAATACTTTACAAAGTAGAATTTGTTATATAATTTCTTCTGATTTTAGTTGCATATTGTATTTTTTCCCAATGGGTTCGATATTCAGTGCTTAATCAAACAGTCTTATATTACTTGATAATGAAACATTTATTTGCACAGTATCTCATATATAAATAAAATAATTGTAATTTTATTTTCCTTGATGTTAAGTTTTTTACAGTCGTTGCAAAGTAAGAAACATAAGTAAGGAAAAATTAAAATTATAATTGCATACATCGTATTGTCATATGAAAACAGGATCAAGTTTTTGGCACTGTTGTTGGGAAAAATTAAAATTTATTTAAGAAATTTTTAGAAAGTCTTATTTAAACTTTTAAAATTATTATATGAATATTGTAGTATTATTTTTATATAAAGTTCTGATTTGTGTGATTTTATTTTATGTTGTTTTGTAGTAATGTATGAGTAGTTCAAGTTTTAAAGGACTAGTGCCCTACGATTCTGAATTGGAAAGAACTATTAAAAAATTAAAAAAATAAAAATATAGAGAAAGAAAAAAATTTGAAGAAATGGCAAACCAAAATAATCAAAATGTTTAATTTAACCTAGCGTTTAGACCTTGAAAAGATTATGCAAACCCTATAGTGGATGAACTTCGTAATGTATTCAAAAATCTTTTGTAGTGGCTAATTCTTTTTAACTTAAACCTATTATTATCCAAATGGTATCTAATAATCAGTTTAGGAGAGCACCAACCGAAGATCCAAATTTACATCTTGTCAATTTTCTAGAATTGTGTGCTACATTTAAATATGATGGTTTATCACTATGTCATAAGACTTACAATTTTTCCTGGCACCTCTAGTAGAAGTACTGCTTCAGACCAATACAACAGAGGAAACGGTGTTGACCGTGTCGGTGTTTGTTTTGTTGTATGGCTGGCCAACAAAGCCTCTAACAACTATTCATGCCATTGACTTGTGCTGCCAATTAATGTCTTTTTCAAGATTTGGACTTTAGTCTTCTTAAAGGCTTTGACTAAATAGTTCGCTTTAGAGTAATAGATTGTTTAATATTTCTAATCTCTTCCATGTCTCTGAATGATGTTGTTTATTTTTTATTTTTGAAGGTTATCCAGTTATTTGAGATTATCCTTCGAGGGACTTTGAATCTATAGATAACTTATGCCTTTAAGAGTTGGAGGACAAAATTTGCTTTCTCCTATTTGAGTTGTATGACTTCTACCCATTTGGAGAAGTAGTCTGTGGTAGCCAGAATTTACCAATGAACTTTAGAGCATGGAGGGTATATAGGAAGCACTATGTCTGTGCCCCAACACTTAAATGGCTACAACACAATTGTCTTGTGTAGCACAATTGGACGTTGGTGTAAGACCATCCCATGAACCTAACACAGGTGACACCTCTTAGTAACTTCCAATAAATCTGTCTTTATTGTTGGCTAATAGTATCCAAGTATTTTTATTTTCATTTTCATTTTGGATCCCAACTCGTGTGCACTATAAAGGTCTGAATGTACTTCTTTAACAATGTTTCGGGCTTTAGATTTGCTCAAACACTGCAACCACATCTGGTCAAAAGACTTGCAGTTATAGGACTTTGTTCACTTAGGCGTAAGACAACATTCGTTATTTGATTTGATTCTTAATAGAGCTATCTTTTGGTAAACTCCTAGACCGCAAATATTTAATTATCAGTTGTCACCATTCTTTCTTATTCTTCCTTTTTGATAATTTCTACTATCGAGTCAGAACCAATTTTGTGAAGGTTGTCAATATCTATTTGGGAGAGAACTTGTCATCCTTGTCATGAAATTTGAGCATAGTCCACTTTTGGGTAGGTGAACTCCTTTGCAAACTTTGTCAAAGAATGTGTTAATGAGTTATCTCACCTTTGAACTTGTAAAAGCATAACGCTTGGGATTTGTTCCAATAATTTCATTGTGTAGTGGAAGTATTTTTCAAGCTATGGCTTTAAGAACTTGTACTTTCCAATAACTTGATTAATGTTAAGTTGGGAGTCTTTAAAGATGTTAATGTCCTTGATTTTCATTAAGATTGTAAGCTCAAAGTCGATTATAAGTGCTTCATACCCGACTTCATTGTTTGTGTAAGGCTCTATCAAGTGGTAAGAGAATGACATCATTACTTAGTCTACGATGATGAAAACCAATCCTGCCCATGAATTTCTGGGTACGATTATCTACATGTCCTTGTATTTATAAGCAAACAAAGCTCCATTGAAGTATAGTTCCCAATGTTGAGTGTCGGAACCTTTGAGCTCCAAAATTTGTTTGCCACTCAAGTCCTCGTTGCAAGGGCACCCTGCCGGTATTGGTTGTGCTGCTAGGAAATCTGCCAGTATTTGTCCTTTGATGGCATGTAAGGCATAGAAGTTATGTAGAATTGAAGCAGTATCATTGCCCTCCTAGCAAATCTAACAGAGAGTGTCGGTCGAGTCTTTAGGTACTTTAGAGGGTTGACTCTCGAGATGAGAGTCCCCATATGAGAGAGCATGTAGTGTATTAGCTCTTGAATGACAAAAAAGTAAAACCAAGCAATGCTTCTCAATTGTTGGATATCATATTTCAGTAGGAAGTAGACAAAAACTGAAATAATTTAATACATTTTCTTTACCCTCATCAATGACACTTAGATAGCAAGGCCCCGAGATAATATCTAAAGCTACGGTGTAGATGATCAGGATAAGGGCTGATAAAGTAAGAGATGTCATTAAATATTTATTGATGCTTTCAAAAGCATGTTAGTATTTATCATCCCACATGAATTCAACATCCTTTTTGGTTAAGGCGGTGAGATGTTGCCACCTACCTGACAAGTTAGAAAAGAAACGTCTTATATATGCTAACTAGGTCAAATTCTTCAAAGGAAGAATTTTTAATATAACCTCAATTTTAAGAGGGTCAATTTTGATCCCAAAATAATGAACAATAAATTCTAAGAATTCTTTGAGGTGACACAAAATGTGCATTTTAAGGGATTCATTTAAAATTAAATTGTCGTAATCGTTCGAAGGAAATTATCGAATCGTAGATTTTGTCTACTCTTGATGAATAAGTCAACCACATAACAGTCAACCTGGTTGTGGATGAGTTTGTCGAAGATCAATGTCATAGCCCTTAGCATTCTTAAGTTTAAAAGACATTACCTTCTACTAATAAATTCTGATGCGTGTTTGGAAGGCTATGTTTAGTTCATCTCCTGGAGATAATTTTATTTGATTATAGCCTTATGATCCATCCATGATTGAGAATATTGCCTGTGATAACACAATATCTACCATGAACTCTAGGATTAGTAAGAAGAATTCATCTTTTGGATAGGCTTTATTTAGGTCACTAAAGTCAACATAGATTCAGATTTACCCATTTTTCTTTTTGACGGGCACTATGTCGGCTAACCAAGTTGGATATTTTCTTCTCAGATGAAGCCAACATTGATTAATTTCATAACCTCAGTCATGACCTGTTGTTCAATTTCCACTCACATCCATTTTTTAGCTTTGTTTGTCAGTATCATAGTTTGTTTTATTCCAATTTCATGGATTGCTACTTTTGGAGCAAGTTCGAGTTTTTTCTCAAAACTTCAAGCGAAGAAATCCTTATATACTTTTAATAGTTGGATTATTTCTTTTGATTTGTTGTCATTGTGTTTTGACCTAATGAATGTTAGTTTTGTAGCATCTTCAGTCCCTAAATTGACTTCTCTTAGCTCATCTACTATCACTTTAACTTCTTCTTTGAATTCTGGTGGTGCATCTTCAATTAAAGGTTCTTTAAAATTGGGTGCTTCTGTGCAATCGATATCAGGTTCTTTGGTGACAGCAAGACAAAATCTAATGTCATCAAGAGATCCTAGAGTTCAAACCTTCATTCAAGCTAGATTTTCAATGTTGATTTTTCAATATTTTTTTAAATTAGTGGTATTGATCGGTTGACCATTGTTTTGATATCAAAACACATTGAACAAGCTTCTAAAGATAAGCCGAATGATGTTCAATAGGAAGTTCTTTTAATTTTAAGAAATTTTCTTCTTCTAGTTTTACATTTATTTCAGAACTAGGAGCAGGAAAAAGATAAACTTGATTGGTTTCATACCTTCACTATGTACTTCTTTCGCCACCAAATTCTCAATTTTATTTAAGGATATTGGAGTTAGCATCATAGTTTGTACATTGTGATTGATTATTTCATAAATGGACTCATTTTCCTTCTTTTCTTTTTTGTCATTGAGGGATATTTTAAGCTATGGCTCCTTTTGAGTCACCACCATCATTGCCTTTTTTCTCTCTTTCTTCCTTGAAACTAGGGTCCAAGTAGATGTTAATCTTCAAAGGTTTCTTCATTTCAACTGTGGATACAAGTTTTGCAAGAGTCTTTACCCTTCGGTTGAATTGTAGCATGTTACTTCTTAATTTTCTCACCATCTTCTTCATCCTCTTCATCCATTTCCTTGTTTTTATCCTTTGTTCAACATTTATCATAACATCCCTGGAGAAAACTATCTTCTTCAATGATGCATAGTCTGCAACATCTTCATTTATGCCAATCTCATGTTCCGAGAATGGTTGCAGGTCACGTTAATTACATTATTCCAGTCCCTCGTGGAGATACTTGATGAACAAGTGTAGTGACCAAAAAACCATCTTCTATTCATGGAGCCATTTCAGAGTCTGTGACATGAAATTTTGTCATTGTCACCAAATCAAGGATTATTAAAAGTAATGTGATTGACCTTACATCTCTTTCACCTTGTTCGTTGAATCCACGTAACATCTTCTTGTTTGTCGTTATCCTACGAGCATCGATGTCCAAATAAGCAAGAGTTATTGAGTTCATAATGATGATTGAAGTATAGGGGTAAATAAATTCCCTTGAGATTGTAATGTTGTCAACATTTATCAAGATGTATAGTAGGCAATTATGTTCAGTTGTGTCCAATAATAAGTCATTATCAGAGAATGCAACCTTGGTCGGTCCTTCCAATGAATAAGCTATGTTTGAGAAGGTATTAGTAAGTTGAGCTAGGCAGATTTCAAGATCCAAGAGGGCTTTTATTAATGATTCCCTAATTTCATTGAAGAGAATGAGGGCATCATTAGTGCTCAATTTTGTTGGCAGTTCCTCAAATGGGCTAGAACACTGTAGTCCACCTTATTTTAAGACATATTAGTATTATCTTGAGTTAGTCTTCCTTGCACTGGTGGAACAACATCATTCAGCAAGAAAAAATGTTTTATTGTTCTTTAGGAGCTTTTCTTAAAGGTAAAACTTTCTCACTCAGTAAATGGGCTTTAGTTACTTCTTCTAATTCTTGTGTTGAAGGTGGAGCTTCTTCTCTCTATGAGTTTAATGGCTTCAGTACTCCTTACTATTATAGTGTAGCAATATCATCTTCATTTTTTCTTTTCATTGAAACTATTGTTGTTATTAAAGTCATTATGGTCATTGTTACATCCATCAAAATCGCGTATTATCAAAGATTTGTCTACGGATCAAATATAGATCAAGTGTTTTCAAAAGAGTCATCATCAAAGAAAGGCAACATCTAATTGAAATCAAAATTATTTGCTAACTGTGTCTAGATGGACAAGGAAAAAAAACATACAAAGTCAACCGATTGAGGGATTTCTTCCCCAAAGATGAAGCAACTAGTATGGAAGAGAAAGTAGAAGTAGAATAAGTAGAAGGTGTACTCCTAGTGCCTTCAAACTTTTTTTCTTTGCTTTCTCAAATATTATTTCCTTTTTACTTCATGGAGTTGGGGTCTTTGATGTTTACATTGAGGCTAGAGTAGCATGCATCTTGTTGAGAACCTTCTTGGAAGATTTGATACATGATACATCCCATCTATCTTAGTCATTGTAAGGGTCGATAGGAAAAAATCCATTGGCTGATATCACATTGATCGAAACCTTTTCAAGATCTTTCTAGTATTTATTTGAGATGACTATGTTCCTTACCTTGAAGTTATACTCCAACTAGTCTGTGAAGATGAAGCAATCTTCAATCTTGTGCCCTAACATCCTATTGTAGGCCAATAGTTGGGCTAATCATTCATATCAACTTACCCTGGTCTCTTGGCTTCAAGCAGCTTGAACTCAACAAAAATTTTTTAAACAGCGGAATCTTTTTGTGTTGGCTTCATTTTTTATGGATATTAGTTATTCATCCACTCTCTTTTTAGCATTTTGCTGAGTTGTTGAAACTGCAGCTGTAGAGTTGGCTATGTTGTTCTAATTTTCTTGAAAAGAGAGTCAACAAAGATGGTTATGTTAGTTTTATGCCATCAACTGGACAAAATCTCAAAGATAAGCCCAATCAAGATGAAGAATGAGAGACTATGATATCAAAGAAAAATGTGAAGATGTTGAAGCAATAAAAGGGCATCCCTGGTGTCAAGTGGAAATATCCTCTAGAATCAGAGCTCGAGTTAAGGAAAAGACCAATGTCAAGCACATTAATCTCTTCATCAACTCAAAAGCATTCTAATTATGCTAGCTCACCCTACCACAAGATGAGTTCTATGAAAGGTTCATTGAAGAAATCCAAGGAATCAACCAAAAAGAATAAGTCTAAGAAGAAGACCATGATACAAAAGATTCTTAAGAATTTGGAGGATAACCAACAAGAAAATTTATCAGGCTTGAAGAGTTCATGTAGAGAATTCAGATTCTTGATTCAAATGAAAAAGAGGAAGAAGAAATGCTCCCCTTATAAACATGTTGAGTCATATCAGTGACATCAAACATTCCCTAAACTTCACCTCAAACTTCCACGATGTCTATTTTCTCTGCTTAGGATGTACCTGCATTGGTATCTTACTCTTTCCAAAGTTGATACATTCCCTAAATTTTTTTTAAATGTCTTGATCGGCCTCATCTTTTCTGCCTTTTTTTGTATACTCATTTTCTTGGCTTCTTCTTAGAGGTTGGCAGCTTTAGTAAGCAACTTTTTAAATGTCTTTATCATAAATCCCTTAAGCATTAATGCTACTATTTTGTGAATACTTTTAAGTACGATTTCAATGGCATATTATTCTTGGAGCTGTGGTTCACACTTCATACTAAGATTTCTTCACCGAAGAATGTAGTCTACGAGAGTTTCTCATGACTTCTTTTTTCTATCATTAAGTCTCCAACTGTAATGTGGTGTTGGGATCCAACATGATTTGCATGTTATGATGATGTGCGCATGGATGAATACTAGGATGGAATTTTTATTGTTTCTTTATCTTTATGATGCAAGTTTAATGAGTACAAATGCATGTTGAGATCGACTGAATTTATTTAGAGATAACCTTAAGCAAGTATATATGTGGCTAGAAAATGTATAGAAGTAAAGAGTGATCTTCCCAAAGTGCTAATCAAGAGAGATTTTGGTAAATTTAAATAAATAAAAGAGAGAGTATTTATTATTTTCAGGTAAATTATAGCTCACTACAATGTGACATATTTGTGGATATTATAAATGACTTATTGAAAAATATTTTCTATAATAATTAAATGTTGTAATATTATAAATTTTTTAAATACAATCAACTGAGGTCAAATCAAAGCTTTTATCGACACTATTTTTTGGTTGTTGGAGTTTCCCGTTAGAAGCTGTCGGTCGTCGAAATCAGAATCCCATCGCCCCTTCAGAAATGCATTTTTTATTTTTTATTTTTGGCAAAAGAAGATAATATATTGAGCTCAAATAGAAGTTACAACTCTAAGGTGGGGGGCTTTTACTAGTCCCCTTGAAGCAAAAAACTGAGAGAGGGAGATGGTAAAGATGATATAATTACTTCTCGTGATTCCCCTTCCCTCCTAGCTAAGAAATTTGCAGGCCTATTTCCTTCCCTATATATGAATTTTAAATTTACTCTAACTGCATTACACATGGATATAATCTGTTTTGTCCACTATAGAATGTGCTAAGGAGGAGTGGCACTCCCTCTGACATAGTCCAAGAGTGTAAAGGAATCTACCTCAATCTGCAGCATCTCCCAGTTGTTGATAATAGCTAGTTTGAGAGCCCAGTACATAGCTAGAGCTTCAGATTCTTGAGCATCCACAACAGAAATTGGAGATTGATAGAACATTAGACATCTGCCCTTATGGTTTCTAAAAACTCCCCCAATTCCATCCCCATGAGAAGAGTAACTTCCATCAGTGTTTGCTTTAATCATAGGGAAATGAGGTTTGTTCCAGAATACCTTGATTGCATAACAGTTTCTTTGGCACGATAGCAACAGCAGCATTGAGGATATTGGGGAGCTTCTTTAGTTGAATGAGCTTATTAATAAAAGCTAAGCAATTGGTAGCCACCTTGGATGTAGCAGCTAGGATGTCATCAAATAGAAACTAATTTTTGGTTGTCCAGATAAACCAGGCAGCAATAAAAGGTATTGGGCCTAACTTTATATTCTCCCAGCCCCTCCAGCATTCAAAAATATTCCACCACTCCAGATTCAGTGTATCAATTTTCAGGGTTTGTATAATAGCCTTCCAAACTTCCTTGGAGAGTTTGCAGCCAAAGAAGAGATGGCTAACAGATTCCCCATCCTCCTTGCATAGATGGAAAATGGAAGGACCCCTTCAAACCTTTGAGTTTCATTATATCATCAATTGGTAGCAATTTATGGAGGATTCTTCAACAAAAAAAAAATGATATGGATGGAGAGAGATACTTATTCCAGAGGCAGTCCCCCCAATCTACCCTTTCCCATTGGCAAAGTTTGCTATAAATATTTTTTATCATACTTTGATTGGGCTTACCTGCAATCACTATTCTATCTTCCTGAGATTTATCAAATGGTAGTTTATTAATCCTTTCAACAGATTAGTGATCTAGGAAAGAGCTAAGAAATTAAGCAGACCAAGAGTTGCCCTCCCAGCAGTCTTCAACCAAGAGTTCTATGTCCCACTCCCCAGCTTGAGGATGAATGACATCTTCTGGGCACCATCTTTTCAGCCAGAAATTGAGTTTCCCCTTCCCAATGTCCCATATAAATAGGTTTTTAGCCTGATTTCTTATCTTCAAAAGGTTAGCTCAGATTCTATACTCACCTGTCTTCTCGGAAACCTGATTTGGATTTGCATGTTTGCAATTTTTATCCCACATGAACTTGGACCATAAGATCTTTTGTTGTTTAAAATTAAGCCACAGTTTACAATAGCTCAGTTGTTGTAACTGTTAGAGACCTTTAAAGCCCAGTCCTCCAACAATTTTGGTTTTGCAATTTTCTGTCAGCTTGCCCAGTGTAGTTGCTTCCTTTGACCTGCCCACAGAAATCTATTGAAAGTTCTATCCAGTAATAGTTTGAGTGCTTTTCTTCATTACAACCATTTGTAGTATATAAGAAGGGAAGGATGTTATGATGCTTCTCAATAATATTATCCTACCACCATTATAAAGAAAGGAGTTAGTCTAGACTTGTAATGTGAAGTAGTTTTGTTGACTACCTCATCAAAATGAGTAAGTTTTGTTCTCCCTTTAAGTAGAGGCACCCCTAGATACTTAAAAGGCATAGCCATAGTGTTGACCTCACTTTTGGTTGAGGTCTAGAAACTTCTTTAGTAGCCTAGGTCTAGCCA
>JXCR01130235.1:0-20704 GCA_002079205.1 Phalaenopsis hybrid cultivar
TTAATTAAGCCTTAAATTCCAAAATTACCCTTTTGCCCCTAAGGCCTTAATACCCTATAATTAATTAAATTAGACTCAAATGACTTGAAAATTTTATGATATCTCACTCATTGATTAATTAAAACATCAGAGGAGAAAGTGTGATTTTTCTGAATTTATTTAATTTTATAATTATTTTTAATGCAAAAATAAGGATTTTCAAATGAAAATTTAATAACTCAATCAAAATAAAGCTTATGTCCTTAAGATAATTATTGGAGGTTTGCCTAGATTAGAGGACCACTTGGACTAATTTTTATTATTTTTAATAAAATTAATTTAATTACTAAAATTATTTGGTTGTTTTGAGTATTAATTAAATATAAAATAATATTTAAATGGAAATTTAAGTTTTATATTTTTATTAGATCTCCCTAAGCCCAAAGAACCTAAAGAAATAAATTTCATATTTTTTTTATTTATATTTTAATTATTATAATTATTTTANAGATTAAATCTGATTTCAATTTGTTACAAACATCTACAAAATAATAAATGTATTAGATAACTCATCTTAATTTAAATTCTGCACCTAAGATTGCCCTCTCAGTAATGTCAAGCATTCAATTTGAAATTCACTTTAATATTTAAATAAGATATTTCATTTTCACTTGTCTTAAAAAGAATGAGACATTAATAATATATTTTATAGATTTATTATTAAAAAGTAGGAATAAATATGAGGAAAATAAGATTTGGAGCACAAATTTTATTTGTAAATTAATCTAATCAAGCCAAATAAATGTATTTTTTTAACTCATGCACTTATTTCTTGGTTTGAGTATAACCCTTAATTTAAAATCTTCTTCAAACTTATTTATTGTTTTTCTTATTGAGTTTTAGCATTCATTGAGTCTATTTTATATTTTGAATAGCATAAAAATTCATATAAAAAGGCTGTAATTAATTTTAATTATATTTTTTAAGTAATTCTTACCAAGCAATTTGAACAAAATCGGGCAATGGTCTATTCAAGTTTGACACTCCTTAAATTAGGTTAAAAACTATTACTCGTGTTTGGCTTGCTTGCTTAACGAATAAATTGAATATGGGCTACTTAACAAGACAAATATGAGTCATTCACAAATGATGACCTTTTTTAAAAGCCTTAATAAAGACGTTGAAGATAAATTGATATTTATGAGTATGATAGATAATCTATAATGTAAATATAATAATTACTCTATAAGTACAAGACTACAAACATTTGGCCCTCAGAACAACACAAAAACATGTAAATATGCAAAGTAAGAAATATACAACAAATAAATCTATCTATGAAAGAATGTACACATGTACAAGATTCATTACTTAATTGGCTTACTCACATATGCAACTAAGCACACCATCACTGAGGATCCGAGAAAATTCCAACTAATGAAAAATAAGCTCAATGACTAGAAGCAATAAAGTCAATAGACAAATCATACTCTTGCACGCCCTATTAACATAATTGTATACGCATTTTAACATACTAGACAAAACCAAAACACAATTATAATTTTTTAATTGCTTTCAAAACCTTCAAAGATTTTAATGGAGTGAAGGGTTAATAGTGTACAAATCTAGATGCATGACCTGTAGATAGGAAATAATACTAAATCATAGTCTAAAGTGATAAACATCCTAATCACAAGACTTTGAAAGAATAACTATCAATATCTTCAAGAAATTTTTTCACATAACATGTGAAATTATTATCTAAAATAATGATTTAACATTTAAACAAACAATACAGATTTTTTCCAATAGTAGTTTGCATGTTAATTGATTCTATATAACCAAATGAAGCATCCAAAATCAATTGAAAAGTTATATTTCCAATAGCTTAGAAGAAACACAAGTCAAATTATTCACTATTAGTTAAAAATCTTTGATCGATAGGCTTTGCACCGTATCAATAGGAATGGATATATCATAGTTTTATACTAAAATAATAGAAAGGACATCTAATAAGGTATTTTGCATGATTTTAATCATATCATACAAAATATCATACAATTAAAAAAATTTTCAAAAATTTGTATAATGTAAATGGTTGGAGTGGTATGGACTATGCAAGAGCTAAAATTCTTATTTTGAGATCTGATATGACATTATAAATATTGTATCATCTTAAAAGATAAAATTATTATTTGACAATGTGTAAAATCACAAAATAATATTTTTAGGACTCAAAGCCTTTATTATTAGTGATTTTTTCGATCCCTAATTTGGGTAGGATAACATTTATTTCATTATAAGGCATAAGTTATTTATAAGAGCAAACCTCTATAGTTAATTACATATTAATGAATATCATCTTCTATTAATAATCTCGATTAAAATGACAGTTCTCACTAGAGGAAAATGAGGGATAACTAACTGTATTAGTAAAGTTGTAGTATACTAAAACATATTTTATATATTAAAATTTACTTATATTCAAATTTATATATTAAAATTGAATAGCAAAAAGTTCAATTTTACTAAATACCATTCAAGTATACTATATATATATATATAAGGCTTATATTTATTGATATTGCACTTTAAAGAAAGACATTTTCATGTTTTATTGCAGGTATACTAAGTTTAGGCTTTTGGAGCTTGAAGGATGTTGACCTCACTTTTGGTTGCGATATAGTTTTTCCTCTTTAGTAGTCTAGGGTCTAGCCATAGGACTTTCCTGTTGACTATTCCTAGAAAACTAGAAAAGGAACCCTCACCATTAGAAATTATAAACTCCTCTCTACTCAACTTGAAGTTCTACATATTAGTCATAACCTCTAGCACTTAGTAGGTGGTGTCACTATGGGGGAGCTCAAGAAGAGTTCCTATAGCAATGCTGGACCTTAGGGTTGGCCCTAGGTGTTGGTCTAGAGCTAAGGCACTCACCAGTAATCACCTCACTCACAACCACTCACAAGCACAAACCATTGTTCCATGGTTTATTTATGGTGGCTGGCACCCCAACTCTACCAAAATGCCTAACAGTCTTTTGCCCCTAAACTCCCCAAATTTCCTAAGTACCCTTGAAACTCTAAATTTGACCAAAATTTCCAAATTTACCGAAAATACCCAAATTTGTTCAAAAATCATTTCAAACTTTTTGAAAATACCCAAATTACCCAAAATCACAAAAAAAATGGCCAAATTACCAAAATGCCCCTCCTTATCCCAAAATTCCAAAAATTCCAAAAAATCCCAAAAATTCTCAAAATATTTTAAATATTTCCAATTTCACTTTTATCAACTATCACATGACCCAATTTGGCCATTTTGACCATTTTGACCAAAACCCATAAAATTGCCTTTAAAGGCCCAATCTCCCAAAACACACCTCAAATGTCCATCAAATTGGTCCCATTTTCCACCAATTTCAAAACTAAACTCAGATTCACCTTCCATATGAACAATTGAAACCAAATTCAAACTCAATTGGCCCATGCTTTGAGCTCAATTTTGATCCAAATCAAAACCCCCAATTTTGGCCACATGACCTAATCTCACCCAATTAAACCCATAGCCCACTCAATTTGCCACAATTCATGTTGTAAACTCTTCATAGCAATCCTAAACATCAAAATTAATCTTAAATTTGCCTTGGTGAAGCGTCAATTTCATTTAATTTCAGCCCAAATAAAAAAATCCCCATATTTGCCCCAAATTGGCCATGTCTCAAAATTCCACCAAATTAATTGCCTTAGCCCCGAAATTTCCATTTCATCCCTTCATGAAAAATATTTAAAACATCTCCCTTGATCATTTAGACCATTTAATTAAGCCAAATTCCAAGCCTAGCCCAATATAGACCCAAGTTTAGCCCAACATGCCCAAATTGACCAAATTTAAAAAATCCTCCAAATTGACCCTCCAATTGAACTCAAAATCATTTCAATCATTCACCAAAAATCTTCATTACAATCATGTACACAATTTTGATCAATCAATTGGGCTCAAGGTCATGGCTAGCCTAGTCCAAACCCAAGTTTTGGTCATTTGAACCCACATTGGACCCATGCACTAAAGTTAGCCTAACCACCCCAAAGCCACCAAATTAATAACTCCACAGCCATTAGTTGGACCCTAGTGACCAGTCTAAACTCCATAAAACCACCTGAGCTAGGATATGGACCAAAGGTCCCCTAAATTAAGGGATTTGGTTTCCAAAATTGCTTAAGCTTAAGATCTTTTTGCCAAAACAAAGCCCAAACCCATTTAATTGTTGTGACAGATTCCTCTGAAGTCTCTGAGCCCTCTGGCCTCCTCCCTTGGCCTGGTCGGCCGGCCTAGTGGCCAGAAAACTCCAAAATTGTGAGCCACCCCCATAGAGTTAAACCTATTTCAAACCTAGAGACCACGTCATCCAAATTAGATGTTAGAGCCTCTCTGCCTTCCACCCAAGCATCACTTTTCACCCCCTCATTGGCCATGACAGCAAGCCTTAAGCCAATTTTATAAAAAGCTAACCTCCACGGCCATGGAGGGAGTGCTGAAAATTTCTCATAGAGACCTCTCCAAATTACTCCCAGAGACTCTTTGAGACCTCCTCAGCTCAAGCCAACCACTTTCCCCCACTGATTCCCACTGTGGAAGCTCAATTTTGAGCTCAAACTTCTGCCAACAACCAGGAAAGAGCTCACCACTCCTCCACAGTCCATCAAACCTAAATTAAATTCACCCACACCTTCACCACAGTGAAAGAAGCAGAAGCCCCATCAAATCCCTCTTCCACAGAGACCCTAGCATAGCTCTAGACCAACACCCAAAATCGAGCTTGGTCAAATTCAAACATAGAACTTTCACCACAGCAAGAGGCTCAATCCCTAGCCTCTTTGGATCTCCACAAACATGTCGAGCACCTCTGATTGAAGCTTCCCTTCTTAGAGCCAAGGTATTGAACTTCTCCTTCTTTTGAGCCTATTTTGATTCTCCATTTGATTAGACTTAATTGAATTGTATGATTACTGTATGGATGTGTTCGTCACACTTAGACGAGCATTTAGAAACAAACCACACTTAATTTGGTTAAGAAATGAGTGAGATCTTAAGCTTTGAAATAGATGGTTCTCAGGCTAAGGCAACGATGAAGGGGAGCCGTCCGATCGCACATTTATTTCATCAACGGATGAGATCTAGCTGGACAACGCTTTCATACATGAACCGCGGGACGAGTCAGCATTAATATGGATGACAATGTCGAATGGGAGTGCGCCGCGTGAAATTTCGGAGTCGTCGTAGGTTAACATGGTGCCACACGTTTAAATAGATAAATAAGGTATTTTCTAATTTAAATAAATAGCCCTAACTTCAAAAATCCATATCTTGGTGTAGAAAAATAAAAAAAAAGCCCTCTTGCTCAGTGAATAGAGAAGAATAATGTGGAAATGATTTGAAATTTATTTGATGCATATTTTATTTTTAATTAATTAAATACTGCTTTGAGTCTTTTGATTCTCCATGCATATAGACATTTCACCATGGCTTGAAATTTTGGCATGTTGTTGCCTCTGTCTTAGGGAACATCTTCTGATTTTTCCAAAGCCAGAGGATATCTTTAGATAAAGATCCATATTTTCCAAGTTTTTGTCTATTATTTGCATAAATTAATCATAATAATTAGCATGTTGCTTAGAAAAATCTAAACAAAATTTGGAAGGTTTATTATGACTAGAGAACCCTTTGAAAAATATTTCATGGGTTGTCATTAAGAATGTGCTTAATTTCCACCAACCCTAAGACACAAAGAAAATTAATTTTAGGTAAAACAAACATCTAAATGACTTGATTTTTAATCTGCACTATGATTTAAAATTCAGAGAACTCCCCATGTTTCAAAACATTTGGAGCTCATTTAATAACTCAAATTGATTTTTCAAGTTAAATGACATTTTTGACACTAAAATGATTTTTAATAAATAAAATATAACTCAAAAAATTATAAAAATTAGTTTTTAGAGTTCTCTGTGATCAGAGAGATTTTCAAAAAATAAATTTGAAATTAAAATAAAAACTTTATTTTTAGCCTATTTTTAATATTGGAATAATTAAAAAATGATAAAAATCATAAAAATAATAAAATTTATGAAAATATTCTAAATTATTTTTTAAGCACTTAGGAATAATTGGAATATTTTTCCTGATTTGCTAAATAAGGATATTGAATTTTGAAACTTTAAAATATTTTTTAAAGGCTAAAAAATGAATTTTCACTAAAACAATTCTAATAATTCAAAGAAAAATAAAAAAAAAATATGAAATTTGTTTCTTTGTGTCATTTGACATTATAGAGATTTAATAAAAATTAAAAACTTAAATTCCACATTTAAAATATTTTATAAGTGATAAATACTCCAGAACTTGAAATAATTTTAGTAATTCAAATAAAACTTAATAAATCATGAAATTTGGCCCCAATGCTTCTCTTGTCTAAGTCTACCTCCAATAAAAATTTCAAGGGATTAGAATTTGTCTTGGTGATGTTATGGAATTTCCTTTAAAAATCCTATTTTTGCATGAAAATAAATATGTAAATTAAATTTAATTTTGAAAAATTACATTTTCTCCTTTGTTGTCTTAATTGACCCATGAGAGAGGTAGAATCAAAATTTAAAGTCATATGGATTGAATTTGACAAATTATGAAGTAATAGAGCCTTAGGGGCAAAAATATAATTTTTGAAATTTAGCCTTAATTAACATTTAGGCTTAATTTAAGGAGGGAAAAGGGTAAACTTTAACTTTAACTAACTTATTTGGATGATTGAAATATAAGGGAATTAATTTATAGGAACCAACCTAACTCTTTCTATAATCAAGGGATAAATTTGTAATTTTCTTAAACTATTAAAAGTTGGGAGTCTATTAAATTAAATGACTTAGGGGTATGACTTTGGATGTTGATAAGTCACTAATTTAATAACCCCATTTGATGCTCAAATGACTTTCAAAAATGAATCATCATCACTTAAAATTCAATCACTTCCAAAATATATACTAAGACATGCACCAAAACCTTAAGGGCTTAGTGGTGATCTAAGTTAAATCAAATTTGATTAAATGAGGATTAAAAAAGTGAACATAATTAAAATTGAACATCATTAAAACACTACAAGCCCAAAATAAAAAGTTGGCTGAGTGTCTTGATAACATTAACTTGCCCCTTTTAAGGGTCTTTACCCACATAATTTATAAATTAAATTCCAAGTGATAATTACCCTACACTTAGGAATAATTGAAACATCAATGTTCATTAAGCATTAAAGGTATTTACAGGATGTGTTATTAAGTAACATAATAAGTTTAAATGGGCTCGAGACTTTTCTCCAGGTAGTGAGAAGGAAGCATGGACCTGCTTCTTCCTTTAAACCTGTTGGATACCTCGGAGGTCTATTAAAATTGATATGTTTTGCTAAATAAAAATCATATTTAATCAAATTAATAGGAACCCACCATGATATGACCTAGGTTTAGGTAGGTCACTAAAACTTTACTTTCCTGCTTCATATAAAATGTCTTAACATGCATTTTGAGTTTCAGGTGGTGGAACGAGAAGACTCGCCAGGTACGCTTTTACAATTTACAACACCGTCTTTCTTGTACTTTCTTACTGTACTTTTGATGCTAACACAAACTTGCATGCTAAACAACGATGTCACCCTGCATGAAAACTGAAACTGTCAGGATAACCGCAAAACCAAAACCAAAACTAAAATCAATCAAGATAAAAATCACCTCCACAACATTCAAAATATAAGACAACTCAAAATTTATTCACAAACATCACAAAAACCACAATTTCAACTAAATTAAGATGCCTCTATTGAATGATCAGGAATCCCTTGAAGGAGGTAACCTAAGGTTGCTAATGTGGCTTCTTACGGTCTAAATGAAAGTATGGAACTCATTAAATTGAGTTTAGTAAATTCATTTGGACTAAATGAATCCAATATAAAAAAGTGGTGCCGGAATGAGGGAACCGTGTGATCCTAATCGGTGTCATTCTAATCAACTTTAACATCCCTCATAAAATTTAAAGAACTACTGTCGGTACTATTTTGGTTGGAGGAGTTGCCCGTAAGAAGCTGTCGGTCACCGGAATCGAAATCCCTTCGCCTCCTTCGTAAGGACGTTTCAATTTACATATATATTTAGTTTTAGAAAAATATGAAATCAAATTGATCTCATATTTTCATAGTTTAAATGAAAGAGAACTGTACCACAAATCATGTATCTATCCCGAAGGATAAACACAAGACTTGAGGAAGAGGCTCGATCAAATAAACTAAAGAATATATGACATCCGTTTGGTCTGTGAACCATTTTATTTACCGACAAGTTCTCCTATTTAATATAAAGAATTAAATAGGGTTTATATTAAGCTGGGTTCGAACATGCTTCCTATAAGGGCAAGCCCCTATAGTTAATTGTATATTAAATGACCAAAGTCACCTAAGAAGACTCTCGATAAAAATTAGAAAATATTATCTTCAAGGAGTTTCAAAGGGTAGGAATTTTCAATGAGATCGGACGCAGGGGTGTGAAAGGGGATTGATTCAAATTTGGAAAATTTTATTGTAGAGTCAAAAGGAGGAAGAACTAGGGGATGTCATGGATCCAGAGGAGAACCTCGGTGACTTCCCAAGCTATCATAATGTTTAGCTTCAGTTTTGAGGAGAAATATTTAGGTGTTTCATCCTGCCAATTTTATTAGTTAGGGCCTACATTCGTGTGAAACGATCACACAAATAGCTTGGAAGATGTGAGGATTTAGGTCATGACAAACGACAACCTCAGAATCCTAAGACGAGTTAGGACTATCACACAAATAGCCTGAAAGATGTGAGGATTTAGGTCATGACAAACGACAACCTCGGAATCCTAATGATGTGAGGATTTAGGTCGTGACAAACGACAACCTCGGAATCCTAAGACGAGTTAGGGCTTAGTACAACAGAGCTATACAAAGGCCTAAAGATGAGGTGAGGATTTATGTTGCATAAGCAGACAACCTCAAAATCCTATGGCTTGGTTGTTTAATTGGCAGAGCTAGACAAAAGCCTAAAGATAAGGTGAGGATTCACGTTGCATAAGCAAGCAACCTTGAAGTCCTATGGCTTTGTTGTTTATATCTAAGGAAGGAAGAATAGTTTAGCTGGGGAAGACAGATTTTGCTGTTGAAGATGGTCGTGCTGCCCACCATGCTAGCTCCTCATTGCTGCGACGAGTTTGAGTTTAGAAAATTTCTATAAATTTTATTATTTTTGTGATTTTTATGGATTTTTAATTATTTAAATATTTAAAATAGACTAAAAATAAAGTTTTTATTTTAAACACCATTTTATTTTAAAAAAATACCCCTGATCACATAGAACTCAAAAAACTAAGTTTTATAATTTTTCAAGTTATTGTTTTAATTATTAAAAATCATTTTAGTGCCAAAAATATTAATTAACTTGAAAAATCAATTTGAGATATTAGATGAACTCCAAATACTTTCAAAATTTTTATGGTGAGCTCTCTGGATCCTAAACAACAGTGGAGATAAAAAATCAAGTCATTTTGTTGTTTGTATTTTTCAAAATTAATTAGCTTAGTGATTTATGGTTTGTAAAGATTAGGTTTATTTTGAATGACTTGACTCATGAGAAATTTTCCTAACGGCTCTCTGGTCGTAATAAACCTTCCAAAATTTTCTTGGATTTTTCTAAGTAATATGCTAATTTTCATGATTAATTTAAGCAAATAATGCACATAAACTTGAAAAATATGCTTCTCTGTCTAGGGATCTCCTCTGACTTTGGAAAAATCAGGGAATGTTCCCTAAGATAGGGGTAACGACATGCTAAAATTTCAAGCCATGGTGATATTACTACATGCATGGAGAATCAAAACATCCAAATTAGTGCTTAATTAATTAAAAATAAAATATGCATCAAATGACTCCAAATCATTTCAACATTTTTCTCCTTTATTCACTGAGTAAGAGGGTATTTTTATTTTATTTTTATGATTTTTCTACACCAAGATATGAATTTTTAAGGCTAGGGATCATTTTCTAATTTTTTAAATTCCCTATTTATCTATTTAAATGCGTGGCGCTGACTGTATCCCCAAAAGCTCCGAAGGCGCGCGTGGCACCCTCTGGTTGGACGCTGCCATCCACGTAGCCGATGACTCAGCTTGCGGTTTGTGTAAGGAAATGATGTGTGGCTCGATCTCTTCCAACTATCTGATACACGCGCGATCAGATGGCTCCCCTTTATCGTCCCCGATAGAGTGATCCCATGATTGTCCACACTAAAACCCTAAGATCTCGGCCTAGAATCAACCAAATCACTTCGGGTTTGATCCTATGAACTCATCCAAGTGAGACGAACATATCCATACGGTAATCATGCAATTAATTAAGCCTAATGAAATGAAGAATCTAAATAGGCTTGGGAGGAGGAGAGGTTCAATACCTTAGCTCTGAGAAGGGAAGCTTCGATCAGAGAGTCTCGGCACATTTGTTGGGGTCCAAAGAAGCTAGGGATTAAGCCTCTTGCTATGGTGAAATGCTTAGACCCAAGTTCGACCAAGGCCGATTTCAGGTGTTGATCAAAGTCTATACGAGGGGCTCTATGGAAGGGGGATTTGATGGGGCTTTGGCTTCTTTCAATTTTGTAAGGTGTGGGTGAGTTTAATTTGAGTTTGGTTGAGTTTAGAGGTATGGAGAGCTTTGTCCTGTCTCCGACAAGGTTTTGAGCTCAAAAATTAGGCTCCAACAAGGGGATTCAGGGCAATGTGGTGGTCAGGTTGCACTGAGGAGGTCTCAAAGAGGATTTGAGATCAATTTGGGGAAGTCTCTTAGAGGAATTTTTAGCTCTCCCTCCATGGCTGTTGAGGGGAGCTTTTTATAAAAATGGTCTTAAGCTTACTTCCATGGCCAATTGGGGGGGTGAAATGTGCTGCCTAGTTGGAGGGCAGAGAGGCTCTAAGCTTCAATTTGGATGAGGTGGCCTCTAGGTTTGAGTTGGGTTTAATCCCATGGGGGTAGCTCTTGGTTTGGTCATTTTCCAGCCATTAAGCTAGCCGACCGGCCAGGGGAGGTGGCTAGGGAGGTCAGGTGAGCCAGGGGAATATGTCACCCCAATTTAATGTGTTTAGGCTTTGTTTTGGCAAAAATATCCAAGGCTTAAGCAAATATGGCATTAAATCCCTTGATTTAGGGGACCTTTAGTCCATGACTTACCTTAGGTGCTTTCATGGGGTTTAGGCTGACACTAGGGTCCAACTAATGGTTGTGGAGTCATTAATTTGGTGACTTTGGGGTAGTTAGGCCATCTTTAGTGAATGGGTTCAATGTGGGTCCAAGTGATCAAATCTTGGGTTTGGGCTAGGCTAGCCATATACCCAATTGATTGATCAACATTGTATAGATGATTGTTATGAAGATTTTGGATGAAGGGTTGAAGTGATTTTGAGTTCAATTGGTGAGTCAATTTGAGGAACTTTTGAAATTTGTTCAATTTAGGCATGTTAGGTTAGAAATTGGTCTAGTTTGAGCTAGCCTTAGGCTAAGTCCAAATTGAATGGTTGAAATGATCAAGGGATATGTTGTGAAGATTTTTCATGAAGACATAGAGTGAAAATTTTTGGGTTAAGGCCCTCAATTTGGTGAAGTTTGGGGACATGGCTAATTTGAGGCAAAATTGGGGATTTTTGGGCTTAGGTTGAAATCAAATAAAATTGAGCCTCACCAAGGCTAATTGAAGGTCAAGTTTGATGTATGGGGATGTTATGAAGGTTATTCAATACAAATTGTGGCCAATTGAACGGGCTATGGGTTCAATTTGGTGGAACCAAGTCAGGGGCCAAAATTGAGGTTTTGATCTAAATCAAGATTGGGTTCAAATAATGGACCAATTGGGCTTATATTTGGTTTATATTGGTCACATCAAGAGTGGATTTGAGTTTAGAATTGAAATTGGGGTAAATTGAGACCAATTTGATAAAAATTTGGAGTGATTTGGGGAAAATATCGGCCTTTAAAGAGCAATTTGGGGGTTTTGATCAAAGATGGTCAAATTGGCCAAATTGGGTCATATGACAGTTGATAAAAATAAAATTGGGAATATTTGGGAGGTTTTTGAAATTTTTGATATTTTTCAGAATTTTTGGGATTTTGGGGTAAGGAGGGGTGTTTTGGTAATTTGGTAAATTTTGGTGACTTTGGGTAGTTTGGGTGTTTTCAAGGTGTTTGAAATGATTTTCAAACCAATTTGGGTATTTTGGGTAAATTTGGGAATTTTGGCCAAATTTGGGGTCCCAAGGGTATCTAAGTAATGTGGGGGAATTTTGGGGCAAAAGGTTAAGTTGGGCATTTTGGTAGAGTTGGAGTGCCAACCACCAATAATAAGCCATGAACCAATGGAAATCCCATTTTGGGTTCTCTATGTAGTGGTCTTAGCTAAACC
The DNA here is from genome assembly GCA_002079205.1 of Phalaenopsis hybrid cultivar. Classification (NCBI taxonomy): domain Eukaryota; kingdom Viridiplantae; phylum Streptophyta; class Magnoliopsida; order Asparagales; family Orchidaceae; genus Phalaenopsis; species Phalaenopsis hybrid cultivar. The sequence goes on from JXCR01130235.1 coordinate 12,479, forward strand.
CTAGCTTAGGGCTAGTGGGCCTAGGAGACCACCTACATGAGTCTCCCAAGAGTATCAAGAGACCAAAGCCAGGAAATTCTGGGTTTAGGGTAGTGAGTCATTGTGAGTGTAAGTGATTGCCTTAGCGATAGACCAACACCTAGGGTCAACCCAAAGGTTAAGCAATCCTAAGGGAACTCATCTTGAGCTCCCCCATAATGACCCCACCTACTAAGTGCTAGAGGTTAGAACCAATATGTTGAGCTTGAAGTTGAGTAAAGAGGAGTGTATAATTTCTAATGGTGAGGGTTCCTTGTCTAGTTTTCTAAAAATAGTCAATATGAAAGTCCTATGGCTAGACCTTAGGCTAATAAAGAGGGAAAACTAAACCTCAACCAGTGAGGTCAATAAATGGACCCCCAATAAGTGTGGTGTGTTGGGCAAGCACACCGCGCGTATTGGCGTTGACCGACGAGATCAACAAAAACCAATACAAACTCCTAAAGTCAACAGACCCAAAGTATGAGTAGAGTTGTGTGTGTGATCTGTTTCTGCTAAGGAATTAGCAGGTGATCGTCTGGTCAAAATCAAGGAATAGGGACTCTCGCTGGGGATCAAAGAGTGAATTTTGAGTTATGAAATTTCAGGTATTTATAAAGGATGGGAGTCAGTATATAAGCGCTGACGCCGAGGTAAGAATTGAAATTTGGGTATCAATCCCGAAATAAGAATCAGATGCCATAATCCATTTAAGGTGGTCTTGAAACTGATTTCAAAATATAAGAATAGGATTGTGTGGGAGGACCAAATTGAGATGGAAAACACAGAGGCTCACATCTGGCTCAAAAGGGTAACAATAGTGTGGAAGACAACAACCATTAAGGATGTCTCTAGAAAGAAAAGACTGTACTAGTTCGAGTTACCACTAGGGAGTTATATTCGAATTGACGTGTGACAGGGAGAATATATATGCCACGTTAGGAAGGAAAGCAATGGAACTCACATCCAACCCAAGCTATGACGAAGAAAATATCTGCTACGTTGAGGAGGAAAGCATTGGGACTCACTTCCAACTCAAGAGGTAACAAGAAAATATGTGTGTCACGTTAGGAAGGAAAGCAGTAGGACTCACATCCAACCCAAGTGGTGACAAGAGAATATATGTGCTACATTGAGAAGGAAAGCACAAGGACTCACATCCAACTCAAGAGGTAACAAGAAAGTGTATGTGTCACGTTAGGAAGGAAAGCACTAGGACTCACATCCAACCTAAGAGGTGACAAGGGGATATATGTGCTACATTGAGAAGGAAAGCACTATGACTCGCATCTAACTCAAGAGGTAACAAGAAAATATGTGCGTCACGTTAGGAAGGAAAGCACTAGGACTCACATCCAACCCAAGCCGTGACAAGAGAATATATGTGTCCTTATGCAAAAAATATTGAGATTCACACATGTGAATTTGTGGGGAATATGTGAATAGAATATGAAAATATTTGAAGGAATCAAAATTTAGATATTGATTTGAAAATTAGAATTGAATTTTAGCTATCATTTTTGAATAGCGAGTCGGAAGTCAGGGACCGACCTCGAAGAATAGGATGTCATGCTCCATTAAAGGGGGTCTCATACCAATCTCAAAGATGGGGAGTCAAAATTTGGGTACTGACTCCGAGAGTCATATGAAAACAGTGTAGAGAGTTTGTGATGTTGAATTTGCAAAAATGTGTCATGTGAAAAAGTTGATTTTTTTGAAAAGGTTTGTAGAGTTTTTTGGGGTTTTGTGCAGAATGTGAAATTCCGCAGGGATGTGAAGAAAATTAATGCAGATAAAGATGGTTGTGCTGCGCGCACAAAGAGTAAGAAACTCCGAAACCGAGAGAATCCTCTCAACAGATTCATTTTCTTTTCTTATTGTTTTTATCACATTTAATTTTTCAAAATATGTCTTTAAAATTTTTAATTTTAATTATTGATTTTCAAAAAAAAAATCTTTTGTTGTTTATTCATTTGTGATTATTTTTATTTAAATTTTATTTATTGTTAAAGATTTGTTGTTTCGTTCTTCTTTCATTGAAATTCTGAACTAACGCGTTGTTCGTGGCTTCCATCCATCGCACGAAAAGGCAACTGACAAAAAGGCACATTTCTGAGAGAAATTTCTGTTAATCTGCTTCAATAAAGATGTCATAGATCAAACATAAGCTAACGCCTAAAAAGCTACCATATATAGTCCATGTTGAAGTACATCCAGAACATCTCATACGATGAATACATTGTAGGCTGAGTATATCAGATACATGTCACGCTGCTATATTAAAAAAAAGAAAGGGAACCCTCTGACCATGTGAATCAGGTACAATGAGCTCCTGATCGAGCAGACCTTCTAAGCCATGCTCCAGGACAAGAGTTCCCTTTGCATGTACTTAGAGGTACAACCCTCTCATAGCTCGTATGGCAGTAGCACTTCCAGTTCCGGGTCTGGCTGAAATCCATATGGTATTTTGCTGTCATCCATCTTACGGAAGGTCACAGACACCCTACGGTGTTGTACCCCTCGAATGCAATGTTTGGCGACATCTGCCCCATTTCCTTTCAAAACCAAAACTGAACCAACTAGCAGCGGAATCTCTACAGTTCCTCTGAACTCGCTAGGGCTAACAATGTCAATCTCTTTCCCAAATAATATATTGCTCTTGCTCAGAAATGAGACAGTGCAGAAGGGTCTTACCAAATCATGGTGATCAATGTGAGCAGGTATGCAGTCTCCCTTGTCATATATGTTGATGATGCAACTGTTTGGGATGCATGTAGCTAGCAGTATGTTCCATCTGGCCATCCTCTTGATCATCCACTTTATTATAAGAGGTAGGGGATCTACCTGGTCATGTTAAGGATCTCTGACAGATTTCATTGTCTGTCGTTTGAAAAATTGTAACAGCAACCACACTGAATGGTGATTCTCCCTTTTTCTCTCATCCATTTCTTTGGCTCAGAGTATGTTCTTTCCATGAGAAGGCCCGCTCGGCCTCTATCTCTCAAATCAAAGATGCAATCCAGAATGCTTCTTTTGTCACTCTCGGAGAAGACCTTGGTATACAGCTGCAGGCCTTCCAGTATGTTGACGATTCTTCCATGAACGTCTTCATAAAATTCAAATTCTCTTTTATTTACTTTACTTATTTTGTAATACTCCATGGTACTAGGAGTCGGTAGCTGTCGCGAGCATTCTTCCCTCTGAACATTGGCAGGAACCCAAGCTGGTGCTAGCCGATTTGGAACACGAGACTCGACATCTAGTGAGATGTACAACCCTGGGCTCCATGGTATATATTGATCTGTCCTCAGTGGGAAGTACAGCTCATCTATCATAAAATCTGAAGTCTGAGACCCATCAGTGCCGGAGGTATACTCTTCCAATGTACTGAACCGTTGTAAATGTAGAACATTACAATCCGGGCATTCTACAAACGCCCCTGTGACTGATGTCCCTGCAGGTATCTCAGCGTTGCACGTCAGGAAACCCTTGCATAAAAACTCTAAAACTAAAGATGTCTTTGGCTCTGTGACGAACCCCGATTCTTCATCTGTGATGGGTATGCTGACAAAAGTTTCTTTCATGTCTGGATCATAGATATGCCCCTCAGGAATAAGGGTGAGTAAGTTGTTTGTTTCTCTCTGAAGTCTGCATTCTTCTCGTAGAAAAGCCCTCTGTTTCCTGCGACTGGCATTTCTGCATTGCATCATATGAAGCGAAGGATCTGACAGTCATTCGTATTGGCAGCTACTAAGCCCCCGGCTGGTGTGGCTACCATGGACGACAGGCGGCTGGGCCCTGCCATCGGATCTTGCTCTATTATCACGTTCTTGCCTTTACGTGATGCATTATCTCTGGCGGCCACCCTCAGCAGTGATGGTAATCCCTCTTTCTCCCTGTAGCTGACTACATTCATGAGAGGACCTTCGTAGTCCATGTCGACCTGGTTAAAGTCCATGTTGAAGTCTATGGTACCGCCATGCGGCACCACCTCCCCATTTAGTGCGAGGCCCCAACCATCCTTGAAAGCAAAGATCAGCATATGTCCTGACCTTTTTTTGTAAACGATAGGAAAAATGTCAGTGGGCGCACAAACAAGACCAAAACAAAGTATTTATTAAAATAAATTTTAACTTATTTTAGTGAAATGAATTGTTTATTTATGTATGAATTTTGTTTAATTTTTGTGGAGCATTATACTCAAAAGTGGAAAGGAGAAAATTTGAAGTTTAAAAATTTTTCTCAAAATTTTCATTATATTGAGTTAATTACAAAATTTGGATTCGGTCATAGACATTTGGCCACATAGATAACCCCAAAATAATCAAAGTTTCAAAGTTTCAAAGCAAGCAAAGGCAAGCGACATCAGGTTGCGTAATAGGTTTTCAGATATCATCCATTTATTGATAACATAGGTCTTTCACCCTGAAAGTCCATTAATTGGTAGGCTCCTTGTGTGTAGACCCTTTTCAACAACAAAAGGTCCCTCCAACTTGGCTCAAATTTTTCACATATTTTGTGGCGTGCAAGAATAGGCCTTTTGAGCACAAGTACGAGGTCACCAACTTTGAATTCTTTGGGCGGACCAATTTGTCATGGGCTTGTACCATCTTCACTCGGTAAAGCTCCAAATGTTGTTGTGCTTCTAGTCATTTTCCCTCAAGACTTTCCAGTTCTTCAAGTCTGAGTTTCACACTTTCTCTTATTGTGAGTTGGTTGACAACAACAACTCTAAGAGAAGGTGTCTGGACTTCTAGCGGTAGCACGACCTCGGACCCGTACACGAGCATATAGAGTGTACACTGAGTGGGAGTCCTGAAAATCGTCTGGTAGGCCCACAAGGCTTCTAATAGTTTGTTGTGCCAGTCCCTTTGTTTTCATCCAATGTTTTCTTCAAAATCTGTACCAGTGTTTTGTTGAAGGCTTTAGCTAGATCATTTGCTCTAGGATAGTAAATCGTAGAGTATCTCCAATCTATCCCATGTCTTTTGACAAAATTATTGATCTTGGTGCTTCTGAAAGCTGTCACATTATCGAAAATTATTCTTCGCAGTACTCCAAAATAGTAGATAATTTGGCTTTTAAAAAATTGAAGGACGTGCTGTGTCGTAACCTCACGTAACGGTACTGTCTCTGCCATTTGGAGAAGTTATCTGTAGCAGCAAGTATAAACCTGTGTCCTTTGAAAGACGAAGGGTCTATCAGATCTATTATGCTCATGCCCCAACACTCAAATGGCCATGAGGCAACAGTTGGGTGTAGCACATTCGGAGGTTGGAGTAAGACCACCCCATGCACTTGACATTGGTGACATTTACTGGCTGTATCCATGCAGTCGGACATCATTGCTGACCAATAATACCCGAGTCTTTTGATCTTCATTTTTATTTTCGGCCTTGACTGGTGAGCGCCACACAATCTGACATGTACATCTTTGACAATATTTTGTGCTTCGGCTCTGCTCAAACACCGCAGCCACATTTGATCGAATGATCTTCTGCATAGAATGTTTCCCATCAGGGTGTAAGACATAGCCTTCTTGTGATATGATGTGCCTCAAACTTGTCTTCTGGCAGTTTTCCAATATGTAAATATTCTGTTAATGGCTTGCACCAATCTTTGTTAATGTCTGCAACTGTACTTATTGCTTCTTCTTTTCCAAACTTGTGTAGAGTTTTGAGGTTGATCTGAGACAAAACTCGTCTTCCTTGCACTGTGATTTCAATGGAATGCTCTGGGGGACATGTCATCTCTTTAGCAAGTTTTGCTAGAGCGGCGGCATGGGCATTATCTCCCCTAGGAATTCGGTAGAAAGTCACATCAGGAATATACTCCAGGAGCTTCATCGTGTACTGATGGTATTTTGTTAATCTTGGTTTCAAAATTCTGTATTGTCCGACGACTTGCTGGATGACGAGTTGGGAGTCGCCATAGATGGCAATGTTTGTCCATTGAGATTGTCATTCCCAATCCGATGATTAAAGCTTCATATTCTGCTTCATTGTTGGTGCACGGCTCTGTCAGGTGGTATGAGAACCTCAACATACCCTTATCTGACATGATAAAGATCAAATTGATCCCTGCTTTGCCTGGTATAACTGTGTCTGATTCTTTGTCTTTTATGGCTGACAAAGCGCCATTAAAGTACATTTCCCAGTGTTGCACACTAAAAAATTCCATTTATAGTATTTGCTCGTCTGGTAACTCGTCGTTGAGAGAGGACCCAGCTGACAGTGGGTGTGCAGCAAGAAAGTGTGCTAGTATCTGTCCCTTGATAGCACAGAGGGGAACAAAAGTTATATCAAATTGCAATAAGATCATTGACCACCTTGCTAAATATCCGGAGAGTGTTGGTCGGGTCATTAGATATTACAAGGGATTAACTTTCGAGATCAGGGTAATCTTATGAGAAAACATGTAATGTCTATACTTTTGGGCGGCAAAAATCAATGCCAGACAATGCTTCTCAATTGATGGATACCTTATCTCTGTCTGTATTAGGCAACGACTCAAGTAGTAGAGTGCATTTTCTTCACTCTCATCATTGACTTGGGCTAAGAGGGCTCCAAGAGAGTCGTCTAAGGCCGCGATATAAAGTATCAATGGTTTCCCTGGGATAGGGGCTGCCAAGACAGGAGGTGTCATTAAATATTGTTTAACATCTTTAAAGGCCCGCTGACATTTCTCTTCCCAAATGAATTTGGCGCCCTTTTTAATTAATGTCGAGAAATGCTGACACCTACCTGAGAGATTAGAAATAAAGCGTCTCAATTATGTCAACTTCCCCTGGAAGAAACATAGTTGTTTCAAGGTTTTAGGAGGAGGCATTTCCAAGATAGCTTTAATTTTATTTGGGTCGATCTCGATTCCCCGATGATGGACAACAAATCCTAGAAATTTCTCGGAGGTAACGCCAAAGACGCACTTTAAGGGATTCATTTTAAAGTCATATCATCGTAACCGTTCAAACACGATCCTCAAATCATATAAATGGTCTATTTTTTGTTTACTTTTGATGACCAAATCATCCACGTAGCATTCTACTTGGTTATGGATGAGGTCGTTGATAAAAAAAAAATATGTTGAGATTTTTATACCTATTTTATATTGTTTTTAAAAATATTGCACTTTAAAGAAAGGTATTTTTGATATTTTTTTGCAGGAATGATGAATTAGGGTCATTGGAGCAAAAAGATACAAAAAAGAGCAAATTTGGAGCGAAAAGGACCAAAATGTGAAGATTTGAACTAGGTCGCCGACGGCGCCCTCGACCCCACCGACGATGAGTTTTTCTTGAGACTACAGGACAAAATTTCTCAAAAGCCCGCCACGGCACCCTTGAGGCCGCGGACGGCGAGATCGACGGTTTTGCCTACTCAAGCTTTGGATAAGGCTAAATTTTGAAGGGATGCTTAGGCAACTCTTGGGAAAGCTCATCCACAACTTTAAGAGAACATTTTGGCAAAAAATTGAGAGGTCTAAAGGAGGTAGTGAGAGTCTAGAGGCCCTGGAGGTTAGAGAGGTTCCATTAGTGTGTAACAATTGTGAGGATTTCTTCGAGAAATTGTAAGAGTGGAGGGAAAGTGAGAGATTTCTTCCTCCTTGCTACTTCAAAGAGGAATTATGTGTGTTGTAAAAAAAAGAAGAGATTCAGAGGAACTTAGAGGAGTGTTCTTGAGGAGAATTTAGAGATAAGTTATTTACTTGTTGCAGTTTGTATGACTTTAATTTTATATATGAATTTCAAGTTTTATTGTGTTTTTCCCATGAGTTCTGAGTAGTTTTCTCTGTCTTTCTCCTTCAAGATTTGCAAAATGGTGATTTGAATTGGTGAAGCCATGAAAATATTTAAGAAATTGTGATGATCTTTTCACTTTGATCTTAATTTACTTTCAATCTGACCAATTGATTTGTTAAAATATGTTGAGTTTTACAACTAAAGTGAAGATTACATCCAAGATTCAGGGAGGTCAAAGCCCTTGGAAGTTGGGTGCAAATAAATAGGGAATAATTATTATCGAGCGTAGAATTGGAGATTTTAGAGTGACAGACTAAAATCCCCAATTGGGTTCTATCATTTAGGTGCTGAAGTGTAGATGTTAGCCCTCAGATGAGGGGAACGTGGGAGGTCCAAAGTGAGAGCCAGTATCCTCCCAGTCTAGCCGCAGATTCAGTAAACAAGCATAAGATTAGTCAATGTTCTTTATG
>JXCR01130236.1:0-44473 GCA_002079205.1 Phalaenopsis hybrid cultivar
AATTTTTGTAATTTTACTTTTGAAAGTTTAATATTTAGTTTAGTTTAACTTCTGTAGTCTTATATCTGCATTTTAATTAACATTCACTTTAGTAGTTAATATTCAAACTTTGCACTTTGCTTTTATTTTTGTATTTTTAGATTATAAAATAATTTTCATAGTTTACTTTAGGATTTTCTAACTTCCCTGTGGGATCGCTATCTAGGACTCCATTAAAGCCCTTTATTACTTGAGTGATATGTATACTTGTGTTGATTTTAAAGGAAAATTGGTAGTTTTAAAAGAGTTTTAAAAGATAAATTATTTCCATAAAGAGTATTTTTGTTGGGATTATATTGCATATTTATTATATATCATTCGTGTGTAATTTTGTAATATTGAAAAATATTTGCAAAATTCTCACACTAAATCCGCCCGCATAAAAAAAATTATTATTTTTTTTTTCTAAAACAACTTCAATAGCATAATCACTAGCATCACACATCAATTCAAAATGTTTTTCCCAATCTGGTGAAATAAAAATTGGTGTAGTGACTTCTTTTTCTTTTAATAATTGAAAAGCTTTTCGGCAATCCTAATCAAAATTAAAAACTACATCTTTTTCTAGTAAATGACATAGAGAAATTTTTGAAAAGTCTTTAATCTACAGCATGTAGAATCCAACATGTCCTAATAAATAACTAATTTCCTTCACACTTGTTGAATAAGGTAAATTAGTGATCACTTGAATTTTTGCTGAGTCTACTTCCATACCCCTTTCTGAAATCTGATGTCCTAAAACAATTCCTCCTACTACCATAAATTGACATTTTTCCCAATTAAGGACTAAATTTGTTTCTTCCTAATATAATTCCTCCTACTACCATAAATTGGCATTTTTCCCAATTAAGGACTAAATTTGTTTCTTCACGGCTCTTAAGATCTTTTGATAAATTTTTCAAACATGATTCAAATGAAGTTCTAAACACTAAAAAATCATCCATGAAAACTTCAATCCCTTTTTTAATTAAATCACAAAAAATAGCCACCATACATCTTTGAAATGCAACAGGGGCATTATATAAACCAATGAGTATTCTTCTAAAAGAAAATGTACCATAAGAACTAGTAAAAGTTGTTTTTTTATCCTTAGAAGCTATTTATAGTTGGTGATAACCAGTATATCAATCCATAAAATAAAAGTATTTATGTCCAGCTAGTCTATCCAGCATTTTATTTAGAAATGTAGTAGTAGAAAATGATCTTTCCTTGTGGTGAGATTTAATTTTCTATAATCAATGCACATTTGCCATCTTGTGACTTCTCTTGTTGGTATTAACTTAATATGTTCATTCATAGTCACAGTCACTCCTCATTTTTTAGGACTGTAGTGAATCAAACTAAGCCATGCACTATCTGAAATAGGGTAGATAATTCCAGCATCTAACTACTTTAAAATCTCTTTCTTAACATTTCCTTCATAACAAGATTTAATCTCCTTTGAGGATCATCCTTGGGTTTGTAGTTCTCTTCCATATGAATTCTATGCATACAAATTGAAGGACTGATTTCTTTATATCGGCAATTGTCCATCTAAAGGCTTTCTTGTAACTCTTCAAAGTTTTCATCAAACTCATTTTTTTTCCTTCTGAAGTTAATTTTGAGGAAATTATAATAAGTAATATTGAGGAATCACCTAAAAAAACATACTTCAAATGTTCAGGAAGTAACTTCAACTCAAGTTTAGGAGATTTTTCAATTGATGAAAAAAAATTATCTTTTTTGTCGTGTACAAAACTTCAAAACTTTCTCGAACATAATTTGAACATTCCTTATAAAAATCTTCAAATTGATCTAATTCATTTTCTTGCTCGTGTTCTAACTCTTTCATTTCATATTGCTCTTCATAAGTTATTTTGAAATGACATTCACTTAGATATCTTATCACATCCATTCTATAACATTCATTATCTTTACCTTTTGCAAGACATTTCCTTGATTTTAAAATATTAAATGTAACTGTCTGATCAGTGACACACATAGTTAATTCTAATTTCTACACATCTATCATTGCTCTTCCTGTAGTCAGGAAATGTCCCCCCAAAATGATAGGTATCTCCTTATCTTCCTCCATATCTAACACAATGAAATCAACAGAAAAGATAAACTTATCCATTTTCACTAAGACATCTTCTATAACTCCTTTAGGATATGTTATTGAATGGTCTACTAACTGCAGAGTTACAGTAGTAGGGGATATTTCTCCCAATTTCAATATTTTCAATATTGATAATGGTATAAGAGGCTAATGCTTGCACCTAAATCACATAATTCTTATTCATAAAATATGTCTCCTATTGCACATGGAATTGTGAGGCTACCAAGATCTTTAATCTTTTCAGGAAGCTTTTTCTTAATTATAGCACTACACTCCTCACTAAGTGCAACAGTCTCATTATCTTTGACTTTATTTTCCTATTAATAATATTCATAAACTTCACATAGCTTTGCATTTGTTCTAAGGCTTCAGCAAATGGAATCTTAATTGCAAGCTTCTTAAAAATTTTCAAAAATTTTAAAAATTGTTTATCCAACTTATGTTGACGGATCCTCTAAGGAAATATAGGTGGTGGTTTTTCCAATTCAACTTTAAGTGGAGAAATATGTCTCTTTAAACATTTCAGAGTGTCCTCTTCAAACTCTTCAATTTCTTTTCTCTCTACTTCAGTCTCTTTTTGAACTCTACTTTCTAATGCTCTTCCGTTTCAAAGTTCAACAGCTTTTACTTGTTTTTTATTCTAGTATATTGGAATTACTTCAGTATTACTTGGAAGTGTTTATTGGGATCTATTACTTAATGAATTTGCTATTTGTCCCAATTGATTCTCAATATTTCTAATTATAGCTCCTTGACTTTGCAACTGATTTCCCATTTGTAACACCACTTCTCCTATAGACAACTTTTTCTCCTTAAATTGTAGATTATTATTAAAACCTGGAGAATAAATTAGTTTATAATTACTATTCTCTTGGTTGTTCCAGTTCCCTAATGAGTTTACTTGGTTGTTCCCCCATAGCTGATTATTACCACCCAAGTTATTGTTCCAGTTAAAATTAGGATGGTTCTTCCAACCCAGGTTACAATTATTTGAATATGGGTTATTCTGCATGTTGTTTATGACATTCAAATTTTCTTATGATGTTTGATAATCTATCGTTTGTCCTAATGAATTCTCTTCAATTATTTCAATTGGTTGAGAAAAATTCATTCAAAATTAGCCTAACTTCCTTGAAATTATAGTAACTTGATTTGCTATCATTGCAAAAACATCAGTTTCATGAATATTGGCTACTTTTTAGGATTTACCCTTTCAGAAAGCCATTGAAAATTATTTGTAGCCAAATCTTCAATTAAAACATAAGCTTCAAGAAATGATTTTGACATCAATGAACCACCAACAGCGGCATCGATAATAAATCTAAGAGATACAACTAATCCATTGTAAAATGTTTGAATTATTAACCAACCTGGTATAGCAAGGTGTGGGAACTTTCTTAGTATTTCTTCAAATCGTTCTCATGCTTCATAAATAGATTCCCATTCAAATTGACAAAAAGATGTAAAATCATTTCTAAACTTCGCAGTTTTTATGATGGAAAATATTTAGCAAGGATGTTTGTGCTAAATCACCAAAAGTTTTAATAGATCCAGGTGTTAACGAATGCAACCATATCTTAACCTTATCCTTCAGTGAAAAAGGAAAAAGTTCAAGTCTTATAACATCATTTGATACACCATCATATTTAAATGTAGCACACAATTCTAGAAAATTGACAAGTTGTAAATTTATATCTTCAGTTGGTGCTCCCCCAAATTGATTATTTGATACCATTTAAATAATATGGCTTTAAGTTCAAATGAATTAGCCACTAAATTGGATTTTTGCATACTTCAATGAAGTTCATCTGCCGTAGGAATTGCATAATCTCTTAAACGTCTAAATTCTTCAGTATTTTGATTATTTTGATTTGCTATTTCTTAAAAATTTTTATTTTTTTGAGTAATTTTTTAATTTTTCTAATAGTTCTTTCTAATTCAGAATCATATGACACAAGTCCTATGGAACATGAACTACGCATACATTACTATAAAACACAAAAAAATAAAAAAATAAAAACACACAAATAAGAACTTTATATAAAAACAAAACTACAATATTCCTATAATAAATCTACAAATTTAAATAAGACTTTATAAGAATAGAAATTTTCTTTCGAAAAATTTATTTAAAAATTTTGTAATGTTCCCCAGCAATGGTGTCAAAAACTTGATTATGATTCTCTATATAGATGTCAAATTGCGATATATGTGATTATATGCTTAATTTTCTTAATAATGATTCTTATTTTGCAATAAAACCAAAAACTTGATCCCAAGCAAAAGCTAGGTAAATTCTCAACTTCGAAGCAAATAAGAATATAGTTATAATATTTAAATATGAGATAGTACGCAAGTATACATTTCATTATCAAGTAATATAAAACTTTTTAATTAAGTCCCAAATATCGAACCCACAGTGAAAACTACAATATGTAACTTACAAAACATAAGAAATTAGATAAAAAAAATTTACTTAGCAAAATATTCTTACTTAAACTTTAGATACTAAAATAAGAATGAAAGTTTGATTCTTTTTGTAATTTTTGATAATTTGAAAATAAAGTAATCAACTAACTAACTCAACTAAATATTTGCAAGATGAAGGCAATATGAATAAAATATTTTTTTCTTATCATGAATCAGAAGTAAATGTAGGACTTCTGTTGTGGAAGTATATTAATTTTGTTGTGGCAAATATGAACAATATTATTTTTTACCCATACTGGCTATGTTATAAAGAACATTGACTAATCTATAGTTTGAATACTCTTGAAGACGAGTTAGGTAAGGAAGATAATAGATCTCACTCTAGATTTCCCTCTTCTCCCTCCACCTAGGGGCTAACATCTCGTATAAAATCCTAAAACTATAAATCAAATTGGAGGCTTTAGCATGTTACTCTAAAGTCATCTAATTTTACATCCTTCAAAGTTTATTTCCCTATTTATTTTCACTTAACCCCATGAGCTACATTCTCATCCATGAAATCAAATGTGATTCTTACCATTTTTTCACTGAGACAATACCATCTCATATCTAATATGTTCTCACAACAGGTATTAACATCTTAATTGGTCAAATCAAGAAGTAAATGAAGTACAAGGTTTAAAATCATCACAACTTCTTCCAACATTTATGTCCAATACTTCACACAACTTCTCTCCAACACTTAATTATTTACTATTTTAAGGAAAATGATAAATAAATCTACTCAAAATTCTTGGAGAAAACATAACCAAACTTGAGTTTGAAAGTAGAAATCTTGCACTCAAACAAGAAGTCTAAATTAAAACCAAATGTAGTCACAAAGATATACACTTATCTCAAATCCTCTCCACAAAATGTCTTAAAGTTCCTTTGAATCTCTTCCTTCACTCATAATACAAACTAAAACTTAAAATAAAAAGAAAAGGTGGTCGGCGACGGCGACGGCGTATGGTGGTTACTTTGGATGGATGGATGATGATTGGTGATTTGCCTCTTTCTTTGATGATCCAAGTCTTCTTTAATTAAAATCCAAGATGTGACTTGGTGTCTCTTCAAAATATGTCTCCATTCAATGAATCTTCTAGAAGTTGCCTCCTTTCAAAAGTCAATTGAATGAATTTTCATGTCCATTAACCATTTCCCGAGTTTTTACCAAGATTTGCTTCAAACACCTCTTTATAACTTCGTCCAAATTCAATGAATCATCAAGTAACTACTTTTGAAGCTTAAGCGTGGGGCACCTCAAGCTTATGTGCGGCTCTCTCAATTTAACTGACGCGTAAGCACTAGTTCTGGGCGCTTTAGGGCCTCAGTTCATTTTTGCACCTTCTTCATTTTTGCTCTAAAAATAATTATTTTTCACTCCTTTCACCATTTTCATTCATTTGATTGTACCTGAAAGAAAAATACACAAATATCTTTCATTAAAACATAATATCATAAAAAATATGTTTAAAAATGTGTACATACAGACTATATATTTTAGGTGTATCATTGCTCTGGATTCTTCATTTAGTGCAACAGTCTCGTGATCTCTAAACCTTCTTTTCTTATTTAATATATCTTTCATAAACTTAACATAACTTGACATCTATTCCAAAGTTTCAACAAAAGGAATATTGATTATTAACTTCTTAAATATCTTTAGAAACTTTGAAAATTGTTGATCCAGTTTCTGTTGTATGAGACTCTCAGAAAAAGGAGGTGGTGGTCTTTCTAAATTGATCATAGTTGGAGAGACAGGTTTTTCCATATCCTTAGGAACATTTTCTTCATGTTTCTTAGTTTTTTTAGTTTCCCCCTCAACTTCAACCTCTTTATGAATTCCAACATTTAATTCCCTTCCACTCCTGAGTTAGACAACTTTAACTAGCTCTTATTCTTTGTTATTATTTTGAGAATTAATTTTAGTATTACTAGGAAGTGTTTCCTGAGGCCTATTGCTAAATGAGTTAGTAATTTGTCCTCGTTGATTCTCAATATTTTTAATTGCAGCACTCTAGCTTTGTAATTGATTACCTCTTTGTAACACCACTTTTTCTATAGTAAACTTTTTCTCCTTAAATTGTTGGTTATTGGTGAAGCTAGGAGGATAAGAGGTTTATAGTTAGTACTACTCTATTTGTTCTAGTTTCCCAATGGGTTCACTTAATTGTTCGCCCATTATTGATTTTCACCACCTGAATTATTATTTTAGTGAAAGTTGGGGCAGTTTTCTAACTTGGGTTATAATAGTTAGAATATGAGTTATTAGGTCTATTATTAATTGTATTTAAAGTCTCATATGATGGTTGAGAATTGATCATTGTTCTTAATGAATTTTCCTCAATCACATATGGTATTTGAGATAAATTCATTCCAAATTGGTCTATCTTCCAAGATATTACAACAACTTGAGATGCCGAAATAGAAATTGTATCAGTGTCATGAATATTGGTTGCTTTTTAAGGATTTACTTTTTTACAGGGATATTAAAAGTTGTTACTAGCCATCTCTTCAATTAATGAATATGCTTCATCAAAAGTTTTGACATTAATGAACTACCAGCAACAACGTCAATGATATATCTAAGGGATCTTACTAACTCATTGTAAAATGTTTAAATGATCAATCAGTTTTGGTAGAGCATGGTGTGGAAACTTCCTAAGAAGTTTCTTAAATCATTCTCAAGCTTCGTATATTGACTCACCATCATACTGAATAAATAAGGTAATTTCATTTCAAAGCTTAGTATTTTTTGAAGGTGGATAATACTTAGTTAAGAATTTTTGTGCTAAATCTCTCTGAGTTCTGATAGTCTAGGTGTTAATGAGTTTAACAACATCTTAGCTTTATCCGTTAATGAAAAAAAATGTCTAAGTCTATCAGTGGCATTTGATATACTGACATACTTAAATGTGGCGTAAAGTTCTAAGAAACCTGTTAGATGTAAATTTGGATCCTCAGATGGCATTCCCCAAAATTGATTATTCTGTATCATTTGGATTATAGTAGGCATAAATTCAAATGAACTAGCCGTTACAATAAGGGTTTATATACTTAAGTGAATTTCATCTGATGTACGGTTTGCATAATCCCTAAAGGTATTTGTACATGATGATGTTCATTTTCTAAGTTGTTCGCCATTTCCTTTAAATTGTGAAGTTCTTTTTATTTTCAAATTTTTCTTATGATTTGCTCTAACTCGGAATAGTAAGGCACTAGTCCTAGTGATCTTGCACTACACATACAAAAATAATAGTTCAAAAAATAAAACAAAACAAACCAAAATATTTTAAACACACATACATACACTTATATATAGAAATAATACTAAAATTTTCTAAAAATAAGTTTTTAATTCAAATAAAATGTCTAAGTCAAAAAGTTTTGTCGCGTCCCTGGCAGCAGCTTCAAAAACTTGATCCGTCCCGTGAATACGCATTTATATATATGTTTTTGGCCAAAACTTGACCCAAATGAATGAAGTAGCTAGTGTGCAAAATGAATATAATCTTTTCTTTTAGGTTAAATACTAGGGGTACTACACAAGTATACGTATCGTTCAAGTAATATAGGGCTCTAACAGAGTCATAATTATCGATCCTACAGGGAAGCAAAAACTCTATGTATAGACTTAGCAAAATTCTATTTAAAATGCAAACAATTTATCCAGGAAATTATGTTGAAATTATAACTGATAAGAAGTAACTATGAACCTACTAATAATGTTTCTCAACTTAAAGAAAATGAGAAATGTTTCAAAACTAGTTTAACTAAGAAAAGTTCAAGTTTTGTAAAAGGCTTTCCCCTTTGCAATAAGAACATAATCTGTGTAGGAATTGAATGTTTAAAGGTTAAAATGTGGTTCTACGAAAAGTATGAACACACCCATTCTTTACCCTCTTCCAAGTGCATAAAAAACATTGGTTAACGTAGACTTTGTTCCTTAAATCTTTGGTTTTACAGAGTAGATTCTAGTCTCCCACTTCTAGATTACCCACTGTGCTCTCTCAATATAACTAACATCTAGCCTTAAGTTCCAGACTCTAGATCAAATTAATTAAGAATCTAGTCTGTCACTTTAGAAACACCAATTTACACCAATCAAAACTTATCTCCCTATCTATTTGCACTCCCCTCAAGACTAAATCTGCTCTCATTCTAAGGGTTAATGTGGTATTCACTAGTTTTGTGAAATCATAGCCCGCCCGGATCATTATGTTTTGCAACAGATTTTAACATTACAAATGGCTAGTTTGCAAAGCAAATTAAGAACTGGTGAAAATGTCATCACAAATTTTGAATTAAAAAAAAACTCCAAACCATTCTAATCTCACACATGATTAATTCTTATCACGGGGAGAAAGAAAGAAACTACTCAGAATTCAAGGAGATAACATAAAAACACATTAATTTGTATATATGATCAAGTTTACATAGGGAAGTAAAAGTTAAACAAGAACACAAGATACTTATCTTAGGCTTCTTCCCAAAAAAATTTTGAAGTTCCATTGAAGCAAACTCCAAAATCTTCATATAAGACTCAAAAGACTCAATACTCACACAAAGAAAACTTAAAAACAAGACTTAAAACTTAAGATATCCTCTTCCTCTAAAACTTTCCAGAATTCTCTTTTCATAATTTTTTAAATCCACCAAGAGTCACATCGCATGCCTCTTCAAAATTCATCCAAATTCATTGAACCACAAAAAAAACGTCATTGGTGCCTAGGCGCCGGATCTGACACTTAAGCGCTACTCTAGGCGCTACTTGCTCCATTACTCTATTTTGTTATGTTTTGGCTTCTTTGTTGAAAAACTCCATTTTCTGTACCTGAAATCAAAAATATACAAAATATCTTTTCTTAAAGCACAATATTATAAAAAATAAGCAGAAAATGTATATGAAAAAGTAGCACATTTTTAGATAGATCACATATAAGTCTCTCACAAGTCGCAAATAAATGAAAAACGCACCCCATCAAAGGAGGAAAAAAAACTTGAGGAATGACAAATTCTCTCTAAATCTTGCGTCCGACAGCCTCTAATGATATCCTGATGTAGAACTTCCTGTCCAAGCCTCAGAGGCCAAGAGAGTCATCTCTCATGACATAAATAGATATTTATTTTTAGATTTGACACTACGGCTTCAAAATAGGCATACAAACTCTCTAGATCTGTCAATCGGTCCAAAATAGGCCTCAAATTGCGCAAAATAAGAGTTATGGATGTCTGGTAGCATAGTCACACCAAAAATCAACTTGGTCATGCCCAAAACTGGCGTAGTCGTGCCAGCTCTGGCGTGGTCATGTGTAGATCTAGCATAACTGCGTGAGGCCCCATTACCCTTATGGTGCCATGAGACAAAGGAAATCCTCTATTTTAGATCCTCCATGTATTGGTCTGAGCCATCTTAGAAAAAAGCTAAGGGTTTGGGGGACCACCTGCATGAGTTTCCAAAAGAGTAGGGAATCAGGCTAAGCATGCTTGGTTTAGGTTTTTAAGTTGTGAGTGAAAGTGAGGGGGGTCGAAGTGTGTGTGTGTGCAAGACAAACCAAGACCACACCACCCTGGGCTAACCTTAAGGTCAGACAATCCTATGGGACTCCTCTTGAGCACCCCCATGCTGATTCCATTCTACTAGGTGCTATAGGTTAGAACCAAACATGTGGAACTCCAAAAAAAGTAAAGAAGTGTTTAGAATTTCTAATAGGGTAGGGTTTCATCAATAATCATCTAAGATAGTCAACAGAAAAGTTCTATGGCTAGATCCTAGGTTTCTAAGGAAGAAAGACTAGACCTCAATAAAAGTGACGTCAAAACATAATCAAGTGAATATCTTTCTATGATTAGCTCTTGGTTTGGATGTCAGTAGTGTGCTTTCAATCTCGATCTCATCATCTTGTTTACCTCTTAGAGTCGATGTCAACTATGCACTTTCCATCTTAATGTATTCAAGTGATTAGCTCTCGGTTTGGATGTCATTAGCATTTTCCATCCTTCATAGATTAGCCCTCGGTTTAAATATTAGTCTTTCACTTTCCATCCTAATGTATTCAAGATAATATCTTTCTTTGATTAGCTCTAGGTCTGGATGTCACAGGTGTGCTTTCCATTCTGATCTAATCTTCTTGTTCACCTCTTAGGGTGGATGTTAGTTGTGCACTTTCCATCCTAATGTTTCCAAGTGAATATCTTTCTTTGATCAACTCTCGGTTTAGATGCTAGTCGTGCGCTTTATAATCTGATCTAATCATCTTGTTTATCTTTTAGGATGGATGTTAGTAGTATGCATTCCATCTAAATGTATTCATGTGATATCTATCTTTGATTAAGTCTTGGTTTAGATGTCAGTCGTGTGATTTCCATTTCGATCTAATCACGTTTGATTAGCTTTTAGATATATATAAAGTTTATGTATGGGGTTCTATCCCAATCTATTTTTTTTGTTTACCTCTATGGAAGAATGTCACTGTAGTAAATTTTATCATAATGTATTCATGTTTATTGAGTATTTATTGATTAGCTTTCATGTTTTGAATATGTTTGTGTGGTTTTTCATCTTGGACTAATCACTCTGTGCACCTCTTTAGCTATATGTGAGTCCCTGAGCTTTATAGTCTAAATGTGATCAGGTGTTTGAATTTTGTCTGTCACTAAGGTTGTAATTTTGGAACCTATTATGATGTGTTCCGACATTTCCATGGGTACTTTTGAACTTTGGATTCATAGATCTTGGAAGAAACCATTTGTGGAACCATCACGATCCATTTTGAGTTTGATTGACTTTGAGTTAGTGAAGGTTAATTTTGAAGCCAATCATTTGAGCCATTAGATCGTAATAAGGATAACTCTTTTTTAGGTTGACTCAACGAAAATCATAATCATTCCTTTTTTTAGGATCAGCCAATGTTAGAGTAAACTCTTTGTGGAACCATCACCATTGATCAAGTTTGATCAATTGTGATACAGTGAAATGTTGATAACACGAATCAACCATTTGAGTTTGTAATTCTAAATAATGAATATCCCATTCAACCGTTTCTTTACTAGTTTTACTCGTTGAAAATTGTACACTCTCCTTTTTAACCTGTCGGTGTTGGAGGAATCCCTATTGGGCACCATTACGATGTGGTCGGGTCGACTGGTCTCAGTTTAGTGAAAATTGATGTATCGATTGGTTCTTTGAGTTAGTAATTCTGAGCAAGAATCGTAGTCCTTAAAAAATTATTTTCTTAGCATAATTTACTAGAAACCCACTTTCTTTTCTCAGGTTTTGACATTTTTTATTGATTTCCCCGACCTCAATAATAGTTGTCGGCTTGACTAAGTAATTTTAGTGTAGCACCAATCTAGTTACTCAGTGCCAGTTTTTCGTAGTGAAGAGATTGGAACGTCGTACTATGTCTAATGTGGATTAGACTTACTATGGCTGGCAAAGTTTGTAGTTTATGTTGAACTACTAGATTCAAGAAACTTGGCACTTTAGACTCGTAAATCTAAAATTAGACTCGGACACCTTTTCAAATGTGTTAATCTTGGGAAAAGCTTTTGAAACTTTTTCCTTTTCTTGGGCCTGCATGCCTCGGTCTGGTGAAATGTTGATTGCACAGATCTATGCCTTAGCTCAGTAAGTTTGGTGTAAGTTTTGTGCAAAAACTTGCTAACATCAGTCATTGAATGTCTTGGATTTGGAGGTTAAGCCTAGACTTACCTTGAAGAGCTTTTCATAGGTTTAGCCTTTTTAATCCATTAGTGATGAAGAAAACCGTGTTTGAAACAATCAAGATGTGATCAGGTTCATTAATCTTAGGCCAATCACGATTGGTTATGTAAATTAATGTTTTCACTTAGTAAATATAATGTAGGATGTCTCCAAACATATTCTTGTTTAATATAAGTTAATGTCAGCCATATATATATATATTCTCTTTGGTTTGTTAGTTTGTTGAGTAAACCAACCTCAACTAAAAGGAATTACTAACATTTGATTAGTAATTTAAGTGTAACATCCAAGCTTTACTTTAAATCACAATCATATTAAAGAAGAGCATAAATGCTATGTCTATGTTTAGTGTGGGTTACACGACGTTCTAGATATTGCACTCTCTCTCAATGGCGGAGCACGCCATATGAGGTACCATCTTGAGTTTTCTCAAGCTCTTTGCAATGTTGAAATATCGGATTCAGCAAAAAAATGCATTGACCGATGAAGATCAAGTCATAAGGAGCTTCCTCTTAGGGATTTTTTCTTGATTAAGGCAATGAAACCATCTAAAATGATAAATCTAGTTTCCTCCTTGCCGGCTATTTAATCTTGTGTCACCACATATGATTCAATAGTTAATTCCTTGACTAAGTGTAAAGAAAAACTCAATTTACTAGTGTTAGTCATTGGATACCTGCAAGAGACTGTGGGAGACCCTCAGTTCGGGATATTCTCTAAGTTTTGATTGGTTGCACATGTATATGACTCCACACAAATGATATTTACCCAAATTTAATCATCTTGTTTACCTCTTATATTGAATGTTAGTCATGTGCATTCCAATCTAATCATTTTTTATTAGTTCTCATATTAGAAGTAAGATCAGTGTGTTTTCTACTATGATCTAATCATTTTATTTATCCTTTTGGTTTGAATGTAAATTACTATACCTTTCATTCCAAAGGTATTCACGTATTGACTTCACCCCTATGATTAGCTCTCAAATTAGATAAAAATCGAAAATGTTTTCTATTCTGATCTAATCATCCTATCCTTCTCTTAGGTTAAATTTCAGTCATTGTGCTTTTCATCCTAAAGTGTTCAGGTTTTTAATGAGATTTTAAAAAATTAAATCAATTGAAATTTAAAACCTAAAGTAAAATGAACTTCAAAATACTTTAAAAAATTAATTTTAAACTTTTAAAAAGGATTCCAAATTACCTTTTAAATTTAAGAAAAAAATTGATTTTCAAATGAAAACTTTAAAATTAAAACTTTTAAACCAATTTTTTCTGAGAATCCTCAATTGGGAAGAACTTTAAAATTATTCAAATTCAAATCGGAATTTTAATCTTCGAATTGTCCTTTAAAACCCAATTCTTGATGTTAAACTATAATTTCCTCACTTCTGAAATTAATTGATTTTCATCGAGCAACACCAACACGTGTGTCGTATTTTAAATCGTCTGCAACACATATTGGGAACCATTTGTTGACCTCATTTTTAGTCAACCTCTCTTTCCTTGACTGAAGTTTGATTAGTCTTCACTTGAGCTGAATCATGTTGAAACCCGAGAATTATTGATTTCTCTCTGAAGGATACTGTAAGACTCAAAAAGTCATTTTAAAAGTTACATGAGAATTTTTTTATCACTAATTAAGACCAAAAAAACCAATTTGATGATTAATTGAAACAATTTTTATGTTAAAGTGTGCACTTAAGATTCTTATACATGAAAACGGTCTTAAGTAAATTTTTCAACAAGCCATTATTTTTTAAAAATAGATTTCAACATTGCATCTATATCATCAAAATCTTTTAAATGAGTCCTTTGATGCTCAATTTTAACACCATTTGAATACTTTTTGAGCAAACGATACTCATGAGAGAGAAAATGATAATTAGGAGGGAATGAACGATAATTTGACCAAAATTCTTCAAAAAATCTTCAAATTGATACCAATCTTCAACAAAAGTTGTTTTAAACTTTAAAATGAATTATTTGAACTAATAAAGTTCAATAAAATTTTTTAGTTAAGTAATTAAGAGCTTAATTTTAGCTTTAATTATATTAATTGAACCTTGCACATTAAATTAAAATGTTTTTATGTGATAATTAGTGNATATGTATGCATGAAAGTAACATAAAAGAAATCCTATGAATAATTTATGTAACAATATGTTTAGGTTGTTTTATGTGATGTAATTTATCTTTTATATATGCGATGTAAATGTAAAGCATTTGAAAAATAGTGGAAAAAATGTGATGAATGATTTAATTGCATTAAATTGTATGATTGCATGTTTAGTTGCTTTTATGCATGTGAACTTGTTTGCTTGTTTTTTATTTCCTGATATTAAATATGTTATGGGGAATAGGTAGGATAATAGTGAATGGTTTAGATTGATGAATGAGAGATATAGGAGAAGAAATAAGGCTCCTGTGAGTTAAGTGAGCAAAAAATGAGAGTCTGACAATCATTTATGAGATTTTTTTTAAAAAAAGAAAAATTAAAATATTTATAAAAATAAATTATGTGCCCAAAATAAAAAAAAATCAAAATATAAATAATTTCATTAATGAAAATTTTGTCCATTTTAATTAGAATTTCTCTAAAATATAAAAATTTTAAAGTTTAATTAACCCTTGAAAATAATTTATATTTTAATTAAATGAGCTCAAAAAATTTTTAATCTTTTAAAAATTTTAGAAAAACTCAAGGAGATATTAACAAATATCTCTTCACAACTTTGAAACAAAAATCCTTTTCTAAAAGAAATCTTTTAAATATTTTAAATCTTTTCTAAATCTTTTTAAATAAACAATTTTGAATTTTTCTTTAAATGAAGAGATTTTAAAAAAAGACTTAAAGAAGATCAATATGAGACCTTTTTTTCAAAAAAATATATTTTTTAAACTCTTGAGTTTTAGGGATTTAAAAAATATATAAGCTTGACAGGCTCCATTTTACTTGTTTAGTCTACGCAAGACTTATATATTCACCAAAATGAGTGACTACATGAATGAATACGTCTCTCCCCAAAAAATAAATGATTTTGTAGGCTCAGGTATTTTGAGTATAGAAGTCATTGATTATCTTAATTTAAATAACTCATAGAAAAGATAAGTTTGCGCCCTGATATTTTTGGAATAATAAAATCATTTTTCAGAAAACTTAAATTTGCATTAAAAGACAACTTTTATTATTTTAATGGGAATACAAACAAATCTTTAATATAAGAATTCTAATTAAGAAACTTAGTCTTATTTGTTCAGAATATAACATTCTGACCATAATCAAGCCCCGGGAAGGAGAACAAAACCATAGGGAGAAAACTAAACTATAGGATGGAAAAACAAAATCTGGTTGGTAATTTGACCAAAACCTCACTTAGAACGGAAAACTAATCAAACAACACGTAGAAAACTCTAATTTGTCATTATGATTGATAATTTCTAGGAGAAAACAAAATACTTGTTAGTTATTAAAGCCTTGAGAAACAAATAAAATCGACCAACTGTAATTTTTATAAACACACCTTAGTTTCGAAACTATTGACCCTAGGATAGCAAACATAGACGAAAGCATAGGACCACACACATAGCCTCTATTAGTCTAGTATAGAAGTCCTAGGTTAGTTTACTAAATTCCCTCAATAGATTATAATTAAGGTCTGGGACATATAAAACAAACTGACCTACCCTCGAAGACTATCAATCATCCTAGAATGAATAAACACATGCTATGGACAAAGATACTCAAAATCAATTTATAACGGGAATGACTACCTTAAACCATTGGCATGGCAATAAGAGAGAACTATTATTATAATGGTTAATAGTTGAGGCTATAAATGTAACCAGGATGATAAAAAATCACGGACATATTGACCGAGTGTGTTACTCTTAAATTTAGGTTAGTCGACCTATAGTTTTTTGTATAAAGATATTTTAAGTTAGGGCTTCACCTCCATATAAAAATCGTTTACCCTTTCCTACCCTTTAGACTAGGATATTCTTTAAATCATTTCACCTTAATCAAACTAAACTTAACTCAATCAAATCAACTTAACCTTGTTAAATTTACTCAACCTCAAACAGTCATTACTCAATTCAATTCCAAATCCAATCCAATCAAGACCAACCTTAAATCTAATTTGTTCGTCAAACCTGATCCATTGATTCAAGCTCTATATCATTCCAACTTTCAAGTTGGGCTCAACCCTAATGGTCAAAAATTTTTGAAACTTAAGTGAAGTCAACCTGTGTCTAATCTTATCTTCTTATTGAAGTCCTTAATTCAATCATTGCATAAACATTTGTTAATGAATAAGAAAGATCTAAGGGGACACCATAACCATAATTAAAATAAAACTTATCTTACACTTGTAAGGTAAGGGAAAAATCTTGGTTTCATAAATCAATAAATCCCATAAATGTTCTTCATCTGAATGATTAGATCCATTCTAAAATAATACGTTTATCTTTCGAGATAGTATACTACTCTTCGAATGTCATAAATGATTAGTTAGATAAAATCTTTCAAGGTCTATGGTGTTCCTAATAAAAAAATGCCACCACAGTTCCGGTCGGTGAGAAATTGAGGGAGGGGGCAACTGGTTGCACAGAGGAGGGTGCTGATGATGGGGAATCTTCTAAAGAGGCAAGAGCATAGCTTGTTGTACCCCACCAAGATGCATCTTTTATCAATATATTTGGTAATAGTGAGATCAGTCGACCTACATCTCTTATATAGACAGAATATGAAACAATCTAGAGGTAGAACTCTTGAAGGAGTGCAACACTGCGAGGAAAAAAAACTGGTATAGTCGACTACTATCCCACCCCACCAACCCCCCTCTCTCTCTCTCTCGTTGTCCTACTGAAAGAATATGAAGGGTTCTCCGTCCAACTAGTTCCTTCTCAGGGTCAGCTTACCAAGATATGTAACTCTTCATATGGCCTGTTCATAGCCATTAACCAGTCAATGAATTAGTATGGTAATTTGTCATCTACCGAAATATATCCTTCTACTTTTTTGAGGTTATCTGCTCACACATGTTTGCGAAGTCACTCCGGAAGCTCGAGTGACCAAATATGTACAAGAAGGATGATCGATACCATCTGAAGGAGTGGGAGGCCTCCTACCTTCAATTGATGGTTGTATATCGGGCCAAGATAAAATGAGTCGCCGTCGCACAGAGGGTCGGGACTTCGGTCAGGCTTATAAAGAAGGATGAGAAGTAGGCCATGGTGGCTGAGAAAAAGCTAGCCACATGTCACCTCCCAAAAGAGCTCTTAGGGGTGTTGGGCAGCCCAGGACTTAAATACTGCTTTTCAATCCTACACCTAGCCAATGTAAGACTTTTTGTCCGTGACATTCTCCTCCACTCAATCATGTGACGCCCTCGTCACAGATCAGCTTCACCGAGGGTCCCACTGGACCTTGGAAAGTCCACAGCTGGCAGCCAGTAATCTGCTCTGATACCACTTGTCACCTCCCATGATGCACATGCTATTGACAAATGGTATTGGGAACGCCCTTACTTGCTCCAGGAATTCTATACCACATCGGATAGGTGTAGGATCGAAATACAGTATTTAAGTGCTGGGCAGCCCACCACCCCTAAGAGCTCTTTTGGGAGGTGATAAGTGATATCAAAGCAGATTACTGTCTGTCAGATGTGTGGACTCTCCATGGTCCACTGGGACCCTCAGTGGAGTCGATCCGTGACGAGGACGTCACGTGATTGGGTGAAGGAGAATGTCACAGACAAAAAGTCCCACATCAGCTAGGTGTGGGGCCGAAAAACAGTATTTAAGTCATGGGCTGCCCACCACCCCCAAGAGCTCTTTTAGAATGTGACACACGACTAAGGAGCTCTCCACTGTCTCAGATCTTTCGTCAATCACTAAACAAGAAAATCACGAGCAACAAGTGAAGATCACAATGATGAAGTAAGAAGAAGTTTTTTGAGTCGCTTCCATCCCACCCAAGTTAGGAGAAGATTTTATGAGAGACTCTCCATATTAGAAGCTTCACAGGAATAGGTTGGTTCATTTGGTCATGTTTGATTGATCTGAAGTATGTTGACTTAAAAGAACTCACTGTTTTCTACACCAGTTATGACGGGTTATCCGGGGGTGACTCGGACGCTAAAAAAAAAAGAGAATCTTCTAGTCAGCTCCCTAATACTTAGATATAAGTCTTTTCTCAGGAGAACTTTTTTGCAAGATTTATATAGACAAACTCTTTTATAAAAATGAAAATTTTGTACATTTCTTTAAGTCTAAATTGAAAATGAGACCATTTGGTAATTTTAAACCTTAAAATATTTTACCATTTATCATTTCTCTGTGGTAATTGCTTGGTAATGAGCATGTGTTCGATTGTTGACTCTGACCTTATGAAAGATAGTTGGTTGTTTTTTTATTAGTTGCAAGCCTAACACAAGTCTTACACTGTTTGTCTCATTTTGCTTTGGTCGGACATTTCTGTTTGGTAGACCCACACCTTTCACCAAGATTTAGGCGAATCTTGTCACTGGTTTCATGGGGTAATTGTCAAGACATATTCTTGGGGAGGAAACCTCCTCCAAAGCTATATTGACATTGGGCTTAGAGACTAAAGTCTTTTATGCTTGGCATTCTGGGTCGGTTTTGTCGTTGGGGCATCAATTGGACGTTTATAGTGTCGTTACTGGTTACCTTTGCTATTTGTTGCTAGCTCACACTTACACTTTTTATGTACACTGTTAGATCATCGTTTTGGTTAAACCTCATATTTTGTCAGGTTTTAAGTGAATCTTGTTGATGCTTTCATAGGGGAAACCGCTGAAACTCACCGTTGTGGTGATTTGCGCCTTACCCTTCACGAAGCTTGTCCCTACCGGGCAGGGAAGCACCTCCATAGCTTTATCTGATTCAAGCTCATAGACCAAGGCTTTTTTATGCGAGTGTATTGGAATATTATGTCAAACAGACCTCTTTGTGGTTGTTGTCGGTGTCGTTTCTTGGATCCAAGTTCACCAAATGTCCAGTGAACCTAGAAGGATATTAGATGAATTCATCATAACATTAGAAAAGTTTTAGGAAAAAAAACTCCTTGTATTGATTAAGGTGTCAGTCACAGAGTCAAACCAATCAGTTTACTAATGTAGTCAGTCGACTCGTTTTGACTGTCACGAACCAAATATCTATTTTGAGGTGCTCACCTCCCAGCTAAAGCCTCCAAAAAGACAACATAAATAACATTTCATGATCCATATCTGTTGCATGAACTCCTTATCATCCTTCATGTTGAAGAATCTTTTAGATGTGTTTCTTCTTATTGATGTCGTTTCCCTTCTTATTAGCAACATGGTCTAAGCTCATCAACATTCTAGAATGTTAAATCCAAATTTCTCTTGCGATGCATGTCAAGAATCAGAGTGGTAGGAACCTAGAGCGAGAAGTAGAGAGAGAGAAAAAATAAAAAAGCACACACACACTAGTCCCGTAAGGGGGAACTAAGGTATTCTCAGGCTCTGTGACCCATTATATATCTTGTAACTGAAGGGTTACAAAAGAAAAGAGGAGAGAGACTGCCTTACAAAGTATGGGTTTAAAGAGAAGACCCAAAAAGCCCCTTTTAGATGCATGGATCCCTATTTATAGAAGAGAGGGGGTCACAAAGTGGAAAATTACATATATGCCCTACTTTAATAAGGGTTACTTGGTATTATTGTTATTTGTTGTGTCTTTTCATATTTGTAACTGATTTTGTCCTTTTTAATGTATGTGGACCTTCCGATTGGTGAATCCTTGAAACGGTCGACCATGTTGGTGTCGATCATCTTTCTTGTCTGGATGTGAGTCGGTCTTCACCATGGAAAGCAGGTCGGGTTTAAAAGTGTTAGCCAGTCAGCCCCAGCGTGGCCTGTCGACTTGTTTGTTATTCGGGATAAATGTTGAGAGAGCCGAACTTTAAGGCTTGTGAGATTGTTGGGGTATTCTGCCATTGAAGAGATCGTTTATTTTTGTATCCCTTTGGTCAGTCGTCAGCCTTTCAGTTGGCTAGTTGCTGGTCGACTTGCGGTTTTTCAGCCAGTCGGCTTTATGAATACTTGGCTTTTAATCTTGGACTGTCAGAACATCTTGAAAATCGTGCAAGCTATTTTTGGGTGTAAAGACTCATAAGTCATCTAAACTTGGTTCGAACATTTGTTGAACCCGATTCAAAATTGTACAAATAGATTTAAACTTGGTTCAAAATAACTTGTATTACTAAGAGAAAGCATCACGCAAAGATATCAGTGAAGAGTTCACTGCAAGATTCGAACTACTGGGAATAAACAACACAAATAAGAACTCAATGAGAGCAGGTAAAGTTGTGATGAGAGCTCGTTCGTAGTAGGCATTAACAGGACCAGCAATGCATAAAGAAGAATAGTTAATGATGAGAGGTTAATCTCTAGTGTTCGTGAAGGGAGCAATTGCAATCCCATTTCATTGTGATAGCAGTCCACAATTTTGATAGTAGCCCACGACTCAAATTCAAATAAATAAATTCAAAAGGCTTCACCTTCATTCAAAAATATGTAAATGCAAAATTTTATCTTTCATTTAGAGTAGATTCATTAAAACAAAATTTTGAACACATCTTTTCTTATAAATATATAACAGAAATATTTGACCGAAGTCATATAAAGCAGAATTTCCATTATTGAATAAATTTCAAATTTTGGGCATAATTATTGGTGGTATTTCTTTGTTTCAGCCATTAGAAAGGTTTACTTGTAATAAAGGTTACAAATTTGTTACCATGCAGCCAAGCGACGCGATAGATTTTATAAAGACAATCTCATACCAAATTTAAAGCCCCACCTATTAATTTTTATCTTCCAGTCCACATGCCAAACTAAGATTTCGTACAGATGACTCACATGTTAAATACATCTGAGACACCACCAGAAGCGTACAGCTTTAGACCTACTATATCTGAAACCGAGAATGATTAATATGCAATCACAAAAAAACAGCAGAAAATGATAAGCGTCAATATATCTTGAGGTGAAATGATTTCATTCAACAAAACAAAAAGAAAAAATAAAAATATTGTGGCTTCTAGATACAGCTGTAACTTACTGATAATCTACCAAATCCGCGTGTTTATCAATGACCATTGCATGCCTTATTCAGAGCATCAAAGACGTTCTCGATAGTTACTTCTTGCACAAGTATGGCTTTCACCCTTGATTTTGAACCTGAACTTATGGACACTTGTTTTCTTTTTACCCCTAAAACCTGCACAGAACAGAGTTATAAAAAAACGACCTTCGTTTTCAGAATCAAATCATTGCAACTCAACAAACGCTTCTTCCTGGTGGTGCGAGGAAAATGAGATCTAATGCTTGATGGAACATAAATACAAGAGAATATACAGCATATAAGAGACTAACAAATAAATGAAATATAAGCTTCAATTATGAAGTTTTTCTACATGAAAATGATGACATGCAAGCAGACAAGAAGTCTGTCCGATAGTATAATTAGTATAAATACAAATAAAGAAACCTAAGTGACAAAACATTAAAAGAATGAAGATATCCTAACCCAAGAAGGGCATAAAAACTATGAAATATGAGGTTGTCTGGTTCTTTGCTTAATTGGCCTATTCAGTTGCGAGACTGGCAATGATGGTGGCCACCACCAGTGGGCAGCCTGGGCCATGATCGATAATGAGTGGCAAACAGAATATTTTAATTTTGAAAAAAATAGATCAAAAGATCTAAAACACTTGAAAGTTATTTCAATACCTTTAAACTATATAAAATTATTTTCAAAAACAAAAATAAAAGCACCAAAAAAAATACAGACCTAAATGTTTTTTAAAAATAAAAGAAATACCAAGCAAGCCCCAAGTTTACAATATGGCTAATGTGAGTGACAGTAGTTCATAATAACTATGCTTTAATAACATGGGATATATATATATATATATATATATATATATAAGAGTATATAAGCAACACAAAATATATAGCTACAATAAATATATATTTCATTCATTTTTTTCACAATCAAATGTTTCTTCAAATTGTTTCATACTCAATATATGTCGTATTGGGAATATCATTTGTAGTTGATAGGCTTTGACTTAATTCATTTTATTGAGTTGTCACCGAGCCCATGGGCTACACAACTGTTAATAAAGGTTGGTAATCACCCAATATAACAATTATCGTAGCCCCCACTGATAGCAACAAATCCGTTCCAGTCTAAATATCAAGAGCCGGGACTAATAATTTTTTTGTCATCTTTATATGTGGAGATCATCAATATAAAAGTCTACATATCACAACACTTGTCACATTCACTTGATCATTTTATCTGTTAAAAATCATTATTCACATGCATATGCAGTTGAATTAGTATACCTGCAAGCAATTGGTTCAATGAACATGCTCACCAATTCAATAAAAGCAGTAACATCAATAAAATCAATAATGTCAGCTCAAATTTGCTTTTATGTAATATATACAAGTATTCGACAATAAACAAAAAATTTCTAAATATAATTTCATACCAATGTGATTATTTCACTTGGGTTGACAAGCCAAACCCACGATATGTTTTCCTACTCGTTTCAAACTCTCTGTCTAGCGTACACTACCTAGAATTCACAATTTATTTATGAAATTCTTTAATTGGATGTTAATTTAACCCAAATCTATATCCATTTACTAATTTTTTTACCTTAAATTTACTTGCATGCATTCAGTCATAGTTTTCGTTCTCATATTATGTCTTTTTAATCCCAACAACCAATGTAATGATTACACCCTATTTTCCTATTAACTGAAATTTTACAGTAAATTATTAGAAATTAAGAATTATATTAAGTTGTTAATGTAAATAACAAGCATATTTCATACATAAGAGAAACACATTACATATCTCCCAAAATCTTCACTAATTTCCTCCACTGCTGCTACAAGAGAGAAATTTTTTTTCTGATTTATCCAGCTGCAGTGAAAGAGAAAAGGAATTAAAAGAAATTCCTTATGCTTATAATGATTATGTTTGTATTCTAGGAATATGTACAAGTATATTAAGTTTTTTCCTTACCTCAAATCAGTTAGAATACTCCTCAATACCACACTTTTCCCCTACTCAGCTGCTAACCGAGAGTAGCCGTGCTCTCAATTTCACATTTCAGGTTCCCTTCTTACAGATTTCTCTAAGTTTACAGATTGAGAGAATAAGTATATGTAAAACTTAGGTTAGTGCATATATGCATATTTATCTTATAAGACTTTACAGAGAGCAGCTGAGATTTTGAGAAATAACCTTCCTCTTAGCTTTCCTTTTTCCCCCTCCCAAACATCCAAATAGAGAGCAGCAGCTCTCCCTTCACAGCTCGCTCCTTGCTTGCCCTCACTTCCGTCTCAGCCAGCCACGAGAAAGAGGAAAATGTGAATAAGATAGATTATGTTGGTTTAATTTTATTAGGATTAGNTCCCTTCACAGCTCGCTCCCCGCTTGCCCTCACTTCCATCTCAGCCAGCCACGAGAAAGAGGAAAATGTGAATAAGATAGATTATGTTGGTTTAATTTTATTAGGATTAGTATGAATTTAATGTTCATATTAATATAATACCTTATTTACCTAATCAATCCTAAGACTTTATTTTCATCAAGCTAATGCATGTTCCGTAAAGTAGAAAAATCTGATTGCGACCATAACCGATTGTTATCAGTGGTTTTAATTAGGATATTTAGGCCATTCAAGCTTATTTAATTAAATTAATGGTTTAGCTTTATAAAACCAATTATATTAAATAATATATATATAGTATTATACATCAATTTGATCGATATAAAATGTAGAGTTTTATAAAAGTAATCTGGATGCATTTCGGGATGTGCAAAATATTTTAAAGTATATTTTAAAATTATGTAATATTTATCAATTTAGCTAAAATTGAGTATTATAATTTATTTTGCTTATCAACAGGAAAACCCTATTGTTTTTTGTAGTCCTCCTCTACACTATCACTCCATCTAATAAATATTTTACTGCATTTTTAGTCGATGAAAATTCACTCAAAATCAAGTAGAAGGACTCAGCTTAGGGTTTCCAACAGAATGACCCAGTCATGTTGTAGTAATAAATAGGTAGGCCAAACTATATGGAATTGAGTAAAACTTTTCAAATCACAACTAAAAACGTTAACCAATGATGTCTCATTCCCAAAGCCTAAATCCTTTCCCCAATAGGCAATTTTCAAAGTTAGTGTTGTGGGCTAAAGAAGCTCACTAACGTAGTCTTGAAAAGAAATCACAAAAATAATAATAATAATAATAATAAATCATTCCAAAAACTTGAAATTCTTCAGAGCATTCCCAAACCCTTTGAATTAATATCTTCAAGAGTTTGAAGCCCTTAGGATCACTAATTGCTTCACAATAAAACCCTAAAGTAGGAGTTAAAAAATTCTACTGAATGGTGTTTGAAACCAAAATTCATCTTGCTAGTTCACTCCATCAAGGCTTAGGTCTCATACCTAGCACCCTTAAGAAGGTTACCAAACCATGGTTGGCCCAATCAAGAAAGCTAACCTTTGGCCAACATCCAAAAACAAGTCACTTTATTAATATGCAAACATACCCAACAACCTTATCACATGGACTTACCAATTTGAAAATAAAATCATCCTTACAGGCTTTAACGCAACTCTTAAAATATTCTCATGTATGTAAAATTTTTTTGAAGTATAATTGTTCGAAAATGAAAATGCAATGGACATCATACAGATGAGAATATCTATTCAACATGATTATTGTAATAGAGTGTGTTAAAGGGGAATCTTGACAACATTTCTATGTATTAAATGTTACCTTATTTCCTAACTTGCACGACTCCTTGATTTATGTTGCTACAATTTTGAACTATTGATTATTGTAATGTCAAAAAAGTTAAAATTAGAGCAAATTTCATACACTTATTGAAGCATTATTTAAGATGTAGCAAAATGGAAGCTCAAAGTAATACTTCACAATACTTGCCTTATTCTTTAAGGCTTTCCTATTTTTTCTTCTATGTTATTGAAATGATGAGCATTAAAAAAAATTATATTGTACTTACAATTTCTTTTACAAATGAATAGAAGTATTTATCATCTTATGATTCATAATATGTGGTGATTGATTCCATGCCATTATGCTTTCGCGAAATAACTAAATAGCACACAAGCATCTTATGCAAAAAATAGTATCATAGAAACCATCAAAACCAATTAATTATAGCCATGTATACAATCTCATAGCATTCTAATTTGTCTTCCTAAGCTTAACCCTATCAAAGGTGTTAACCGTCATGATAATTTCATGCATTAGGGAAGAAATTGCAAATAATTCTTAAGATGTTAACTTATTAAGTCCGTAATTCAGGATTTAATTATGATCCAAGTTATTTACTGCAAACAACTAATAGAGATAATTTATATAGGAAAAACATAATGCATTAAGTAAAAGATGTGGTTCTTCAAAATAAATTATATTTTAAGCACCGACTTCAACAGTGATGAGATAAGTGCTAGAATGTAGCACGATGATCCATTAAAAAGTATTCACTTCTGTTGACCTCATTTTTAGTGAGGTCTTAGTCTCCTACTCTCAGAACCCATAATCTAGCCTTAGAAGTTTCTTGTTGACCATCCTAGTGGACTAGTAATGGAGCCCACCTCTCGTGGAACTTCAAACTGCTTCGAACTCACATGAGTGGTTCCAAGCACTCAACTTTTAGTTGCATGGGCTAAGGAACAACATGTAGAGGGCCTGAAAATGAGTTCTATATGATCAAACAGTCTTAGGTGAACCATTTGTGACTCAATTACTCGAGAACGCCGCAATTCACGCACTCACTGCACCACACACGACTTTGACTTGAATCGACTCACCCGTCGACAAACTCGTCCGGACGACCCCGGATGCACAGCTTCCAGAAAGTCAACTTTAGCTAGGAAGGACACCCATATTGCTAGGGTTAGACGCGCGCACAAATGACAAGGAAATCGATGCACGTTTTATTTTATTATTATTTTTTTTTTTAATTAGCGAGTCGCGGGCCCGAACTCAACCTAGGCTCAACTCAAATTCGATTTGGGTTGGATATGGGCTGAACACGGGCTAATTGACTCAGCTTATATGATTTTGAATTTCAAAATTTAAGTTTTAAATTTATCATTTAATCCCACATTAAACTTTTCCAATTAAGTTGGCTACCTGAAAGGAAAATATTCAATCTCCTGCCAATTGCTTCGCATAATGGCTATCGAGCCCGTTCCTTTGATTAATTCACCCCGCTGCTATTCTAAAGGGGGGACTCGCCTTCTTCCTCGGCCATCAAGCTCTCCCGTCTTCGGCCTTCCTTCGCTCCCAAGCTCCCCCGTCCGGACTTTCCTGCTTGCCTCTCCTCTCTGTAGGAGACTGCTCGATCCTACTTCCTGCTACCTCACTCGACTCCCTCGAGCAGAAGAAATCCACCGAGACCGCTCCACCCTGCCTCCATCCTCGCTCGACCAGATAGCCCCGCTCGCCTCCTCACGCAGAAACCTCGTCTGGCTTGCTTCTCCCTCTCCCGCTCGACTCTCTTCCTCGCTTTCCCATAAGGCCTCGCCTGATCCCGCCTCCCTCCTCTTCGCGTCGCGCAGAAGAAACTCTGTCACCTGCTTCGACTCGCTCGACTTCGGCACAAATATCTTTGCTCGTTTCATCCCTCACAGACCGAAGCATCATCCTTCGGTTCGACCCCGTCTCTATACCGAAAGCATTCGAATCTTCTTCCTCTCGCCCGACTCCTTTCTCTACACCGAAGCACTCACATGTTGCTCGCCTCCCCTCTGCGCTGAAATACCAAAGCTTGGCTCCCCCTTCTCCAATTTAAGTTGCAGCGGCCCCAACTGCTGAAGAGATAAACAGAGGCTTCCAGCGCAGGTAAAATCTCAAAATTCACCCAATTAAATTTTTTTTTAAAGGATCTGATTGCGAGGAAAGAATCAAACTCTTACCCCTATGAGGTTATCTATATATGATTATTGATGAAGAGCATGAAACATGAAACATTTCATTTTCAGTAATTATTTTGTTAGCGCAAAGCTTTAATTTTTTTTTACTAATTAAGTTAACTCACTACCAGCGCTGCGAATGTTAATTGCTTTACCTTGTGTCATTTGCGGGATGGTTTACTCGAATTTATACAGCTGTCCTCTTTCATGGATTTTTGTTGACTGTTGCTTTCAACATGTTGACATGCATACCTCTAGGAATATGGTTAAAGAGAATTATCTCTCCACACCTTAAATTATTTGTTATTATTTCTCCAAAACTAACTGTGCCTTGGATTGGACGAAGCCTAGTTCAATTTGATTATGTCATATTGTCTAGATAATGTCTAAGTTATGAACTGCTCTGTTTAGGCAACTGTTATTTTTATAATTGTGTTGTTGGGGTACAAATATTTATTCTCATGCTTCATAGCTCCTATCAATTCGCTTTTTATCAGTTTATTGGTTAAGATGATTCAATAATTGTGAACAAGTTATTTTTTATGAATGCATACTTCAACACTTGTTTGGCAACTGGAAGTGAGCATGAATGCATTTAACCTGTGATAGTAAAGGTGATGTGAAGAGTCTTCTTTGAAGTGGTTCACATTACTGGTTTCCATTATCAATTTGCTAGAGTTAGAATATTTATCCTCTTCAGTTCTTACATGCCACACGATTCTGATGCATTTACTTGCTTAACACAAGGTTTTCACTTGCATACATATATAACATCCAATTCTTATAAGTTTACATGTCACACATTTGGAACTTGAATACTTGCATGTGTGATAAAGGAATTCTTATGCTGCATACTATGCATTGTTTGTGGATGGTTTAAACATACTTTCTTGAGGGTTGGTCTACCTACTGTTTTGGGAGCATTAAACCCGTCATTTGGGGGCTGCCCTTGCTCGATACTTTCATTGTTTTTGGAGTCATTTCGGGTGTCGATTTTGAGCTGATTTGTGATTTTTTTATTTGTTATTTTGGAGGAAATTTTGGACTGATTTCTTGACTGACTGCCCATTGTTTGAAACTGTTTGAAAGTGTCATTGTGGGTTGTACTTTTTGGTTCCGTTTCATGGCTTTTGGGCTGCACTTTGTTAGTCTATTTGGTGGTTTTTCAGCTTTATTTTTTTTACACTGAATTGTGGAACATTTGGGCCGATCAAAACACTGTTTTGGAACAGATTTAAACACTCTTCTCAGCAGCCGATTTAATTATACTTTTTTGAAAGAATTTAATTGTTTTTTTATGTCGATTCACTTGTTATTTCCCCATTTGATTTGTTAGTTTTGGAAGTGGGTCAACCTTCTCTTTTCGTTTGTTTGTTTACTTTTGTTAAATGGTTAAGTCATAAAGATGAGAATTGATGATTTAATTAATTGAAAGATATATAAAACCTTAAATCACCTTAAGCATAAGTTAAACTGTAGGTTTTGTAGAACATTAGGTGCACACCTTAGGTGAGATCCCATCCACCTAGCCCTCAGTGTAAGCTTCCTAGAGCTTGAGTACATACCTTAAGTGAGAATCCATCCACCTAGCCCTTAGTGTAGGCTTCCTAGATTTCAGGAGCACACTCTAGGTGAGAGCCCATCCACCTATTCATCAATGTAGGTTTCCTAGTCTTTAAG
Organism: Phalaenopsis hybrid cultivar; assembly: GCA_002079205.1. Lineage (NCBI taxonomy): Eukaryota > Viridiplantae > Streptophyta > Magnoliopsida > Asparagales > Orchidaceae > Phalaenopsis > Phalaenopsis hybrid cultivar. The sequence continues at coordinate 29,050 of JXCR01130236.1, forward strand.
AACACACTCTATGTGAGAGCCATCCACCTGATCATCAATGTAGGTTTCTTAGTCTTTAGGAATACACCTTAGGTGAGAATCCATCCACCTAGCCCTTAGTGTAGGCTTCCTAGATTTTAGGAGAACACTCTAGGTGAGAGCCCATCCACCTAATCCTCAGTGTAGGCTTCCTAGTCTTTAGGAACACACTTTATGTGAGAGCTCATCCACCTGATCCTCAATGTAGGCTTCTTAGTCTTTAGGAACACACCTTAGGTGAGAGTCCATCTACATAATCTCTGCAGTGTAACCTCTCAAGGTTTTAGGAACATACCTTAGGTAAGAGTCTATTCACCTAATCCTTAAATGCACAAACTGACTAAAACACTAGACATGATGCACCAAGACGTGACCCATGCTTCCTTAATTAAATCAACAGTGAAATTCTTTCAATAACTTAACCTACAATAAAACCGAGCGCATCGAAATTTGAGCTGGGATAGTATACTCAAATCCTCCTGGCAATTGAGAAAATTTGTTAACGCCACATATGGATCATCGAACTAGGATGAGTCTAGGGTCTTAGTGGCAAGGGCGATGACGACATTGCTTATGTGTGCTTAAACGAGGAATACGAAGTGGGATTATTAGAATAGTATCTCCTACCTCAAGGATCTTCAATAAGGGAGAGTGAAGGACTCATGATACTGTTCGTCGATTCTTGGTGGGATCGTTGCCCCCGACACTCTTAAGTTGTCAGTAATTCTAGCACGATTAGAGTGACTAACCTGTGGACTATATGACTTTACAAAATATTTACAAAAATAAAACAAAATCCCTTTTGCATGTTAAAAAGAACTCTGCATGAAAAAAAAAACTTAAACAACAGTTTTTGCATGAAAATCAAATAAATTTTCTATGAAAATTTATAAAAGTCCATGGTTAGTTATTTGAGAACTACCTCCTATAGATTATCGAGTTGACAACTCTTACTCAAGATCGGGAAGCACACAGTTCAGCTTTGAGCCCCCCACTTTTACCAATGTCTTATACAGTCTTGATCTTTCATATGTGGTTACGGGTTTCTTCTACTTATGATATTCATGACTCCTTTTCTTACTTTCATGTTGGGTTTTCTTGCCTTATTTATTTTCTTTACAAGTTTATTTAAATCTGTTGTAAGGCATACTATGCTGGCAAAACTAATAACGCAACAATAGCAGATGCCCAGGTATGTGTTTACAGTTTATTTACAAGATTTTACTTTACTGCATTTTACCTTTCAAGTACCTTTTATTTACCTGCAATTTGATTATTCTGCATGCAAAACCAGCACTGAAACTAAAACTGAAACAAAACAAAACCAAACTTTGACACCAAAACTGTGAAACATAAACTACAATTTTCAAACACTTAAAACCTGAAACCGTCGTTACGACAAGAGCTTGGAGCCAACTTTGTGGACAGCACGGCGTGGGATTAAGACCGAGCAACAAGAGTATCTTTTTCAGCATTATATCTTTCTAGCATAATAACAACTGATAGGATTTCGAGGTAGCTCGCCTAACGCGACGTAAATCCTCACATCTTTTCTAGGCTCATGTACAACCATGGTGTGCAGCGTAAGTCCTAACTCATCTTAGGTTCCGAGGTTGTCGTGTGACACGACGTAAACTCTCTTATCTTTGTTTGCATAATCAGGTATTATGCATATGTAAGACCCAAATAAAAAAATTGGCAGGATTGAATAATTGAATAACATCATCTCTAAAAATGCAGTCACACAGTAGGATAGTTTGGGAAGTCATTGAGGATTCTCCTTAGGATCTATGACATCCCCTACCTTTTCTTTTCTTTGGAATCTTGAAATAACTGTTCATATTTGAGTCACTCACATTTGTCTTTCCATGTCCTACCGTGAATACCTGAACTTTGAAATCTTGAAGACTAATACCTCTGATCATTATCGAGAGTTTTCTCAAGTGAAACCAGTCATTTGAGATGTAATTAACTATGGGGATTTGCCCTTATAGGGAATTTGGAACACAGGTAAAATAAACTCTATTTAATCTTTATATTAGATAGGGGAATTTGTCGGTCATACATAAAAATGTTCGCAGACCAAACGGATGTCACAAATCTCTTAGCTTGCAGGATTGGGTCCATCGCCGAGATCTATACTTATCTTTCAGGAGAGTGTAGTATTCGCGGTATCAGACACGATTATGCAAACTATTGAATGAATGAGATTCATTTGGTCTCATTTTTTAAAATTAAAACATACTACTTTCAAAACCAAAAATATATGTCTATTATATTAAATTAAATTTCAAAAATAATTTTCATATTCATATTTTCGAAGCCATCGAAAAAGTTGACCAACAAATTATGGCGACTCTGCTGGGGACTAGTTTTCCTCTCCATTTTGATTAAGAGGTTTTGTCTTCATATATCGACAGTGTGTCCATGTCCTTCGTGGGCCAGACTGTTCTTCTTCCGTTGACATACTGTGCTCATTTCTTTCTTGAGTCAGTATGGTCGACTCCTCTTGGATTTCAGAACCATCTGTTTAATCATCCTTAAACAGAGGGGTTCAGGAATCCCTATGGCTTAGTTGGGTGGACCCCCAATAGGTGTGGTAGGTTAGGGTCGGAGTGAGTCCGATGTGAAATGGGTCTTTTTCAATTCTAGACTGGGTCCTATACCTCGTGATCGCTTCACCTCTCTTCCGAGTTAGACTTATCCTTTTTGCAAGTCACCTCAAATTTTACCTTTGAAGCTTTCCTCAATAATATTAAAACCTTACAACTTAATGTCAAAACAAGCATTCACAGTTAAAGAATCAGACAAAATTTTGAACAAAAGACACAACACGACAATAACAAAAAATGAATTCAAGTCAAAATCACTTGGATAAGTTTCAAAAGAAACGCCCGGTTCATAAGACAATTTTGTCAACTTTTGTACTTTTAGCTAAGTTATTTTACCAGGAAAAGGAGCACAGTACTCTGATATTCAACAATTTTTAACTGACATGAAAGATGTCGTCCCCAACGTTGACCTTCTCGTGCAACTTGCCTACCAGCAGGGATGCCCGCCAGGTGGGATCCAAGATTAAGTTTGGGTCTGGATTTGATGAGTTTGAAGTAGTACTTGGCAATGCCCCATTCATAATAATGAAAGTCGTTGCCCTGGATGTCCAAGAGTCGTCCACTAAATTTAACTTGAATTGTGGCCAAGACTTCCCTTCCCTCAAAAGGGCAAAGGTCACGTCTGCTCCCATTAAGTCAACTGCCCCTGTTACTACCAGAGCTGCTCCCATTTCTAGAAAGACTGTCACTGTCACTCCCTCTGGGATTAATGTGGCTGCACCAACTTCCCCACCAGTGTTTAAAGGAAAAGAAATTTTGTACGAAGAAAATTCAGTTCTTGTCATTGGCACACCGTCGTCTATGTTTGAAATTGGTTCTAGTTCGAAGTCCGGTCGACTTACCAGGACTCAACGGAGGAACCGCAACCGTAAGATTCTAAAGGCTAAACTGGCATAAGCTTTGAAAACTGTTCAGTCCAAAGAAATTCCTCAACATGAGGAAGTTGGGTTGTCTGAGACCGCACCTCTTCTTGGAGAAAGCAGGTTTCACCCACTGTCTACCGCTCTTGAGGAGGAGTGCTCATAAGATCGCCGTCACCGCCTCGCCGCAAGAGCGAGAAGAGAAAGAGACATGAACCTTTTGCACAAACCCGCTTAGTTTTTGAATGATTGGCCCGAAAGGAGCGTTGCTCCGTTGTCGAGATAATAAGAAGGATGGGTGCGCTATATCGCCCTGACTTCGAGCAGAGATTCTGAGAAAAGATAGCGATGAGACAATGGCACAACGACCTCGCATTCCTGTTAAGCTTCACTTAGGAGAACGTTCTGATACCGCTGCTACACATGTTGTTATTGCTGTCGCCTCACGGAAGCCCACAGAGCACCGACTGATCCAGTTTCGTTTGGGTCCAAGGACACCACTTGCTGCCACAAAAGGAGAACCTCAAAAGATAAACAATGACAAAAGATCGCTGGTTACCGCATCTGAACCGTCTGTTAGGGATCGTGACTTATCCCAGAGAGCCGAGGCCTCCAACAAGACGTCTAGTCTCCGGACTTTGGTTCCGAAGGAAAAGTTGCAGAAACCTAATGTGCAGGATTGGTGCCGCAATATGGATCAAAAGCATGTCTCCCCGCAAAGGATTCTAAGTCTGATGCCCCAGATTCTAGTGTTCCGGTCGTGTCAAAGTCAATGTTAATAGAAGATGTACAATAACAGTCCCCAGTCGATCTCAAAGTCATTAAGGGAAAATCGATTGAAGACACATTGGAGGCTCAGGGCTGAAATCACTAAACTATCAAAAGAATAAGAAAATACTAGTAATGAAGAATGTGATTTGTCGGATCATATGGATGAAGATTTCGCAGAAATCCTAGTGGTTGAGACTAGAGCCTCTGCATCTTCGCGCGATGCTCCTTCGCCCATCAAAGAGAACGTCGTTGATGAGCTGCGGAGAGACATCCGACAAAGAGATGAACATATTATCCAGATGCAGAAAAGGATGGAGGAGATGATGGCCGTTATAACTGCATTTCAGAATCAACCCCAATCTCCGAGAGTAGCTTTTCCAGAAGCAAACTAGCCAGAAATCATTCATATTGCAGATGAAAATAGAGAGCCGGCCCATAACACAAGACCGGAAAGGGACATCAAACAGATGGTTGAACAACAAGTAAGGGAAGCTTTAGCCTAATCCAAAGGAGGAGCATTGATTCCAAAGGGTAGACCATATCCAGAGGAATTCGATGTTGTGTCGTACCCAAAAGGCTTCGTACCACCTACATTCAAAACATTTGATAGAACAGTGAACCCTCGTCCGCATGTTGCACACTTCCGGGCAAGTTGTTGCAACGCAGAGGTAGCGAAGCGTTTTTATTCCGCCAGTTTGTGAGCAATCTCTCTGGAGTTGCTTTTGATTGGTATGCAGAACTGCCTAATGGGTCAGTAAAGACATTCACAGAACTGGAAAACATGTTTGTTAAGAGGTTCGCTGGAGCTCAGCACCATATCACCATTGGTGATCTTGTGGTGGAGCGACAGAAACCAACAAAAACCCTAGTGGAATACATTCTGCGGTGGAGGAATCTAAGTATGAAATGTGAGCCACAATTACAGGAACAATATACAATTGAGATCTTACTCAAGAGCATTCATGGTCCAGTAGCTTTCCTACTCAAAGGATTTACAATCAAAACCTTTGAAAAGCTACTCAATAAAGCTACAAGCCTGCAAAAGGAGGCTAAACAACTCGGATTCCTGGAGAAAGCTGACAATTCAAAGCCCGTAAAGACATTCGAGAAGAGGTCTGGAACGGTGGCAACAATTGACAAAGGCAAGCAACCAATGCACATCCAGGTAGAACAGCCACAGCAAGACTATCAGCAGTACCATCAATCACAGCGCCAGCAGGAGACCTACCGCACAGACATAGGGCAGGGTTCATACATGGCCGATTGGTTGACCAGAGTCTACTCCTTTAAGGATGAGGCAGTTGGGAAGATGTTCAAAATTTTGATCAAGAAGCCCGAGTTCAGGTTGCCGGAGCCGAAGAAACCAGAGGAGGTCGATAAGAAGGATCACCCTAGATATTGCCCATATCACAGATTGCTTGGGCACACCATAGAGGGTTGTATCAGCTTCAAAGAGAGGCTCGAGAAGAACTTCAAGAATGGGAGCATAACGATCCCCAAAGAATATCTGAGGGAACCTGAAAAAGGTTCTATCAATATGATTTCGGTCGATCCCAATGTTCCGCTTCACTCCTACACAGGTGACGCCAAATGGGACACAGTTCAGACAAAGCTTTCGAATACAATATCAAACCAGATTCCAACTAGCTCGGTACAAGCTAGTTGATATAAAAAGGGTATCAACTAGCTCGGTACAAGCTAGTTGATATTCCAACTAGCACGGTACAAGCTAGCTGCCATGTAGAATTCAGAACCCCTTTCCTATTGAAGGATGTTAGAGTTTGTCTTTTGTTTTTTTTTTTTTACCATTGATATAAAAAGGGTTTATCATGTAAGGTCACTGTCAGTGGGTCCCAACCCTCCCCACCACTATAAAGCAAGAAAAAAAAGGAGTTTGTTATTTTCCAAAGTTCATCAGTATTTGAAATATCACTCAAAATGAGAAATGTTTTGTTGTTCATTCTCTGCAGACAATCTTACATCGAATGAAAAAGTTTACTCAGACATTCAAAGTTCAATCAAGAGATGGGTAACTCAAAATAAATTTCCGACGTTTTAATAAGATCATGACTTGAAGAAAAAAAAATTTCAAATTAATGCCCTGATAACTAGGTCCTGCACTTTAAAGATTTTGGACTGGGTCCTAAGTAAATTTCAGAATAAAATTGTGTGATCGAAATACGAGTTGTTGACTAAGGATATCACGAGTCTTTTAATCTTCGGCCAAGTGATTGGGTCATGACTTTTGAATGAGCTATAATATCCAAGAATTCATCTTAAGAAGTAATCGAGAATTATTATTTAAGTGGTTTCAGACATTCAAAATCCTTAACACGTGTTCCACCAGATATAATAATTCTCAATAAAAAAAGGGGAACAAAGAAAAAAGAGAAAAAAAAATCAATAAAAAAAGGAAGAAACAAAAAAAATCTCCCTGGGAAGAAGCTTGAGGTGGATATATAATCAAAAGTTAGTGTCTGAATTCTCCCTTAATTAATAAAACTCGAAGAGCTCTCTTAAGAAAATTCTTCTGGTATTATACTCTGCAAAAAGTTAAGTCATCTTAAGTCATGTGGTTGACCATTAACGAGCTCATAAATATCTTTGGGAAATAAAAAATATTTTAAACGCATGACTGAAATTTTGAAATCTGCTTAGGCTCAGAAAAAATAAAGTAAAAGGGCTATGTTATTAGTAAATTAATGAAAATTCTCCTCTGAAGTCGTATTTTTTAAGTGCCCAGAAGATTCAACTTCAACGTCAATTCAAATAGTGTCAATGATTTCTCAAAGACAGTGTGAACACCTTTACAAAATCCGTGGTAAAAAAATGACGACTGCTACGCACAGAGCTACAAAGTTGCAGCTTCTCAAGCTATGATGTCCATAGAAATAACACATTTTTATGTGTACTTGAAAGAATATAATTCCGATAGTACCATAAAGAATGAGTTAATTTTACACGTCTCCAGCCAATGGCAGCTCATCTTTTTGTGTACTTGAAAGAAAATAATTTCGATGGTACCATAAAGAATAAGTTAATTTTACACATGCCTCCAGCCAAGAGTAGGGCTTTTTTTTTATGTGTACTTGAAAGAATACAATTCCGATAGTACCATAAATAATGGGTTAATTTTAAACATGCCTTCAGCCAATGGACGGTATCTCAAGAAGCATCGATGACATAGTTGTCTAGAACTGGGTCCAAATCCTAACAACAATGCAACAAAGAGAACTCACCAAACATAAACATTGATCATAGCAAAACACAACAAAAATAAAAATAAACTCATTGTCATATCAAATACATCACAAATTCAAAATCACATTTCAACTTCAAATTTTGATCGGGTCAGGTTGACTCTCCTTGACCTATCACTAGGGTCACTTCTCTCGGCACGAAGTTTCTTTCCACAGGAACTCTGGGTCCTATTTTCCGTGCAAAAGTGGTTAGTTGGCTCCATCTACATAGAACCACACTCTTCTTTGCCTTTTTGTCCGGTGTGAATGAGAATTTGGCTGGTTCTATTGGAACTGCATGTCTTTTCACACGAACATTTCTTCGATCAATCATTGAGTTGGAAGTGAGTCCTCAATATGATTTCTTCATACAGATATTTTCCGCACTGCATAAATTTCTATAAATTCCACATAAAACTTCGACAAGATTCAACATTCATACTCATAAGTTCCATAAATTTCTCACTTCATAAACTTTCACAAATCTCTGCAAATTTTCCACAATTTTGGAACCTTCACAAATCTCCGCAAATCTTTCACAATTTTGCAAACTTCACAAATCTCAGCAAACCTTTACAATCTCTGCACTCACAAACCTCCATAAACTTCTGCATTCACAATTCTCAGCAATTCTCCACAATTTTACAAATCTCCACAATCTTTGCACTCACAAACCTCCGCAAATTCTTGCATTCACAATCTCAACAAATCTCTACAATTTTACAAGTTCACAAATCTCCAAGTCGTCGCAAATATGCATAATTCTGCAGCACCTCTGCACCCTCATAAACTCTCGCGAATTTCACAAAATTGTTGCAAAACCCCACAATCACCACAATTCCATAAATGCATGTTTCACAAATTTGTACACTCAGCAAGCGAAATAAACATGATTTTATTCCTTCTCAACACTCAGCACTCAGCACTCAGCACATTTGGGATAGGTTCAATCCTAATCCTTTCACAGCACATTTGGGATAAGGTTCAATCCTAATTCTTTCTCAGCACATTTAGGATAGGCTCAGTCATATTCTTTCTCAGCACTCAGCACATTTGGGATAGGTTTAATCCCAATCCTTTCTCAGCACTAAGCACATTTGTGATAGGTTCAATCCTAATCCTTTCTCAGCACATTTGGGATAAGGTTCAATCTTAATCTTTCTCAGCACTCAGCACTCAGCACTCAGCACATTTGGGATAGGTTCAATCCTAATCCTTTCTCAGCACTCAGCACTCAACACATTTGGGACAGGTATAATCACAATCCTTTCTCAGCACTCAGCACTCAGCACTCATCACATTTAGGATAGACTTAATCTTACTCTTTCTCAGCATATTCTAGGGTAGGCTTAGTCCTATTCCTTCTCAGCACAATTGAGAGATGTTTAACACTAATCCTTTCTCAACATATTTGCACATTTAGGATAGTTTTAACCCTAATCCTTTTACTACACCCCTTCCAACCACGACACTCCTTACAACCATAGCAATCTCTGTAAGACAAAAAAAAATCAAACGACGCAAACATATGACAAATTCTTTCATCCCCCGCAGAAACTTCTGAAAATCTTCAATAAGCTATTGTCCTTGGGTTGAGAATCAAGTCCCAACTCGAATTTCAATTTTACTCTTGTCGATTCATTCTGAGTATGGTGTACTTCGATGGTTATTTTGATCGTGTTGGTCACTTCAGTCAACACCAATACACGCGCCGTGCTTATTCAGCACATCGCACCTATTGTGGGTCCATTTGTTAACCTCATTTTTAGTGAGGTCTTAGTCTCCTACTCTCAGAACCCATAATCTAGCCTTAGGAGTTCCTTGTTGATCATCCTAGCAGACTAGTAATGGAGCCCACCTCTCGTAGAACTTCAAACTGCTTCTTGACTCATTTTTGTGAAGAACTCGCATGAGTGGTTCCAAGCACTCAACTTTTAATTGCATGGGCTAAGGACCAACATGTAGAGGGCCCGAAAATGAGTTCCTATAGGATCAAACAGCCTTAGGTTAACCCTTTGTGACTCAATTACTCGTGAACGCCGCAATTCACGCACTCACTGCACCCACACAACTTTGACTTGAATCGACTCATCCGTCAGCAAACTCGTCCGGACGACTCCGGATGACAAAATAGACTGTGACATCGCGTCCGGAACGTCAACTTTAGCTGGGAAGGACACCCATATTGCTAGGACTAGACGAGCGCACAAATGACACGGAAATCGATGCACGTTTTATTTTATTATTTTTTTTTTTAATTAGCGAGTCGCGGGCTCGAACTCAACCCAAGCTCAACTCCGATTCGATTTGGGTTAGATATGGGCTGAACACGAGCTAATTGACTCAGCTTATATGATTTTAAATTTCAAAATTTAAGTTTTAAATTTATCATTTAATCCCCCATTAAACTTTTCCAATTAAGCTGGCGGCCTGAAAGGAAAATATTCAATCTCCTGCCAATTGCTTCGCATAACGGCTATCGAGCCCGCTCCTTTGATTAGTTCGCCCCGCTGCTATTCTAAAGGGGGGACTAGCCTTCTTCCTCGGCCATCAAGCTCTCCCGTCTTCGGCCTTCCTTCGCTCCCAAGCTCCCCCGTCCGGACTTTCTCGCTTGCCTCTCCTCTCTGTAGGAGACCGCTCGATCCTACTTCTGCTACCTCACTCGACTCTCTCACGCAGAAGAAATCCACCGAGACCGCTCGACCCTGCCTCCTTCCTCGCTCGACCGAATAGCCCCACTCGCCTCCTCACGCAGAAACCTCGCCTGGCTTGCTTCACCCTCTCCCGCTCGGCTCTCTTCCTCGCTTTCCCAGAAGGCCTCGCCTCGATCACTTGGCATGTTCCCTCTATCGCGAACGCCTGATCCCGCCTCCCTCTTCGGCGTCGCGCAGAAGAAACTCTGTCACCTGCTTCGACTCGCTCGACTTCGGCACAGATATCTTTGCTTGGTTCCTCCCTCACGGACCGAAGCATCATCCTTCGATTCGACCCCGTCTCTGCACCGAAAGCATTCGTCTCTTCTTCCTCTCGCCTGACTCCTTTCTCTACACCGAAGCACTCACCTGCTGCTCGCCTCCCCTCTGCGCTGAAATACCGAAGCTTGGCTCCCCCTTCTCCAATTTAAGTTGCAGCGCCCGCAACTGCTGAAGAGATAAACAGAGGCTTCCAGCGCAGGTAAAATCTCAAAATTCACCCAATTAATTTTTTTTTAAAGGATCTGGTTGCGAGGAAAGAATCAATCTCTTACCCCTATGAGGTTATCTATATATGATTATTGATGAAGAGCATGAAACATGAAACATTTCATTTTCAGTAGTTATTTTGTTAGCGCCAAGCTTTAACTTTTTTTACTAATTAAGTTAACTCATTACCGGCGCTGCGAATGTTAATTGTTTTACCTTGTGTCATTTGCGGGATGGTTTACTATTATTTATACAGCTGTCCTCTTTCATGGATTTTTGTTGACTGTTGCTTTCAACATGTTGACATGCATACCTCTAGGAATATGGTTAAAGAGAATTATCTCTCCACACCTTGAATTATATGTTATTATTTCTCCAAAACTAACTGTGTCTTGCATTGGACGAAGCCTAGTTCAATTTGATTATGTCATATTGTCTAGATAATGTCTATAAGTTATGAACTGCTCTGTTTAGGCAATTGTTCTTTTTATAATTGTGTTGTTGGGGTACAGATATTTCTTCCATGCTTCATAGCTCCTATCAATTCATTTTTTATCAGTTTATTGGTTAAGATGATTCAATAATTGTGAACAAGTTATTTTTTAAGAATGCATACTTCAACACTTGTTTGGCAACTGGAAGTGAGCATGAATGCATTTAACCTGTGATAGTAAAGGTGATGTGAAGAGTCTTCTTTGAAGTGGTTCACATTACTGGTTTCCATTATCAATTTGCTAGAGTTAGAATATTTATCCTCTTCAGTTCTTACATGCCACACGATTCTGATGCATTTACTTGCTTAACACAAGGTTTTCACTTGCATACATATATAACATCCAATTCTTATAAGTTTACATGTCACACATTTGGAACTTGAATACTTGCATGTGTGATAAAGGAATTCTTATGCTGCATACTATGCATTGTTTGTGGATGGTTTAAACATACTTTCTTGAGGGTTGGTCTACCTACTGTTTTGGGGGCATTAAACCCGTCATTTGGGGGCTGCCCTTGCTCGATACTTTCACTGTTTTTGGAGTCATTTCGGGTGCCAATTTTGGGCTGATTTGTGATTTTTGTATTTGTTATTTTGGAGGAAATTTTGGACTGATTTCTTGACTGACTGCCCATTGTTTGGAAATGTTTGAAAGTGTCATTGTGGGTTGTACTTTTTGGTTCTGTTTCATTGCTTTTGGGCTGCACTTTGTTAGTCTATTTGGTGGTTTTTGAGTTTTATTTCTTTTACTCTGAATTGTGGAACATTTGGGCCGATCAAAACACTGTTTTGGAACAGATTTAAACACTCTTCTCAGCAATCGATTTAATTATACTTTTTGAAAGAATTTAATTGTTTTTTTTATGTCGATTCACTTGTTATTTCCCCATTTGATTTGTTAGTTTTGAAAGTGGGTCAACTTTCTCTTTTCGTTTGTATGTTTACTTTTGTTAAATAGTTAAGTCATAAAGATGATGATTGATGATTTAATTAATTGGAATATATATAAAACCTTAAATCACCTTAAGCATAAGTTAAACTGTAGGTTTCCTAGAACTTTAGGTGCACACCCTAGGTAAGATCCCATCCTACTAGCCCTCAGTGTAAGCTTCCTAGAGCTTGAGTACATACCTTAGGTGAGAATCCATCCACCTAGCCCTTAGTGTAAGCTTCCCAGATTTTAGGAGCACACTCTAGGTGAGAGCCCATCCACCTAATCCTCAATGTAGGCTTCCTAGTCTTTAAGAATACACTCTAGGTGAGAGCCCATCCACCTGATCCTCAAAGTAGGTTTCTTAGTCTTTAGGAACACACCTTAGATGAGAGCCCATCTACATAATCTCTCCAGTGTAACCTCTCAAGGTTTTAGGAACATACCTTAGGTAAGAGTCTATTCACCTAATCCTCAAATGCACAAACTGACTAAAACAGTAGACATGATGCACTGAAACGTGACCAATGCTTCCTTAATTAAATCAACAGTGAAATTCCCTCAATGACTTAACCTACAATAAAACCCACTGGGATTTGAGCTTGTTTATTACACTCAAATCCTCCTGACAATTGGGGAAATTTCTTAACGCCAAGGATTTGAGCTTGGATAGTATACTCAAATCCTCCTCGCAATTGGGGAAATTTGTTAACGCCACATATGGATCATCGGACTAGGATGAGTCTAGGGTCTTAGTGGTGAGGGCGATGACGACATTGCTTATGTGTGCTTAAACGAGGGATACGAAGTGGGATTATTAGAATAGTATCTCCTACCTCAAGGATCTTCAATAAAGGAAAGGGAAGGACCTATGATACTGTTTGTCGATTATTGGTGGGATTGTTGCCCCCGACACTCTTAAGTTGTCAGTAGTTTTAGCACGATTAGAGTGACTAACCTGTGGATTATATAACTTTACAAAAATATTTACGAAAATAAAACAAAATCTCTTTTACATGTTAAAAAGAACTCTGCATACAAAAAAGACTTAAACAACAGCTTTTGCATGAAAATAAATAAATTTTCTATGAAAATTTATAAAAGTCCATAGTTAGTCATTTGGATTGAAGTTAAGAACTACCTCCTATAGATTGTCGAGTTGCAACTCTTACTCAAGATCGGGAAGCACACAGTCCACCTCTGAGCCCCTCACTTTTACCAATGTCTTATACCAGTCTTGGTCTTTCATATGTGGTTACGGGTTTCTTCTACTTATGATATTCATGACTCCTTTTCTTACTTTCATGTTGGGTTTTCTTGCCTTATTTATTTTCTTTGCAAGTTTATTTATATCTGTTGTAAGGCATACTATGCTCGCAACATTAATAACGCAACAGTAGCAGATGCTCAGGTATGCATTTACAGTTTATTTACAAGATTTTACTTTACTGCATTTTACCTTTCAAGTACCTTTCATTTACCTGCAATTTAATTATTCTGCATGAAAAACCAGCACTGAAACTAAAACTGAAACAAAACAAAACTAAACTTTGACACCAAAACTGTGAAACATAAACTACAATTTTCAAACACTTAAAACCTAAAGTCGTCGTGACGATAGGAGCTTGGAGCCAACTTTGTGGGCAGCACGGCGAGGGATTCAGACCGAGCAACAAGAGGATCTTCTTCAGCATTATCTCTTTCTAGGATAATAACAACTCATAGGATTTCGAGGTAACTCGCCTAGCGCGACGTAAATCCTCACATCTTCTCTAGGCTCCTGTACAACCATGTTGTGCAGCGAAAGTCCTAACTCGTCTTAAGTTCCGAGGTTGTCATGTGACACGAAGTAAACCCTCTTATCTCTATGGGCTATTTGCATAATCAGGTTTTATGCATATGTAAGTCCGAAATAATAAAATTGACAGCATTGAATAATTAAATAACATCTCTAAAAATGCAGCCACACAGTATGATAGTTTGGGAAGTCATTGAGGATTCTCCTTAGGATCTATGACATCCCCTACATTTTCTTTTCTTTGGACTTTTGAAATAACTGTTCATATTTGAGTCACTCTCATTTGTCTTTCCATGTCCTACCGTGAATACCTAAACTTTGAAATCTTGAAGACTAATACCTTTGATCATTATCGAGAGTTTTATCAAGTGACCCCAGTCATTTGAGATGTAATTAACTATAGGGATTTGCCCTTATAGGGAACTTAGAACCCAGGTAAAATAAACCCTATTTAATCTTTATATTAGATAGGAAAACTTGTCGGTCATACATAAAAATGTTCGCAGACCAAACGAATGTCACAAATCTCTTATAGCTTGCAGGATTGGGTTCATCGCCGAGATCTACACTTATCTTTCGGGAGGGTGTAGTATTCGCGGTATCGGACACGATTATGCAAACTATTGAATGAATGAGATTCATTTGGTCTCATTTTTTAAAATTAAAACATACTACTTTCAAAACCAAAAATATATGTTTATTATATTAAATTAAATTTCAAAAATAATTTTCATATTTATATTTTCGAATCCATCGAAAAAGTTGACCGACAACTTCTTGTGTTTCTACATAAAATGGCATGTACTACAAGTAGAATGATGACCGTAAAGAAAAAAACTATGGAATCTCTTTCAACCATTATTTCCAGCCCTAATTCATATTCCTTCTATTTTTTGAAATTTTTAAGTATAATTTCTTGTTGATCTCACTTGCAACTACCCTATCAATTTCACTCAGTAGTAGTTAGATCTACATTAATTTATTCTTTTCCTTCATTTCCTCAAGCCCATTTTTTTTATTTTACTCTATGTATTACACATTTTCATGCAGTAGATTTAGTGTTCTTCATTCATAGACTAATAAATAAATAAGAATAGACTAAGAAAACATGAGCTCCTCGAGTCAATTTTATGAAAATGTGAAATACAAAGAATAGAATAAAAAAATTGACCCGAAGAATAAATAAATCTACTGCATAACAATGTGCAATAATTAGAATAGAATAAAAAAATTGAGTCGAGGAGCTCCTCAAGTTAACTTTATATTCCATCTGTTGACGCACATTGACAAACTAAAAAATAAATAAGAATAACAATAATTAGAAATTGGTTTATATTTATTTTGGTTTTTAAATAATTTTTTAATGATTCATTTTAAATTATATTCAAAATTGAATATTAAAATAATCAATTAATTAAATAAGCAGACATTGAATTTGAATCTAGGTTGGAGATAATTTCATGTAAACCTAATAATTTTTTGAAAGATATTTAACAATCGTTTATGTAAACTTATTC
>JXCR01130237.1:3276-21984 GCA_002079205.1 Phalaenopsis hybrid cultivar
GGGAAATCAGAAGACGAATTCAGAGCTGAATTAGTGCTTTCATTGCCGTCCTTCGTCCCCCATAACCAATAAGAAAGACGAGTGAACGACACGGCCATTTCAAAATCCCCACCAATCTGAGAATCTAACAAGATTGATGAAACCAGAAGGCTCAAAAGAAAAATTTAAGAAAAAAGTAAAAGAAATCAAAGAATTTATAATAGTTTCGTCAAAATTCCCAATCAGGCAGGCAAAATTTAAAAAAAAAAATTTAAATTTTGAAACAAAGAACCAGATCCAGACCGAATGAAGATCAGTAATCAGAGAATCAAAGAAAGCAACCAAATAAATTTATAAAAAAATCNCAAGATTGATGAAACTAGAAGGCTCAAAAGAAAAATTTAAGAAAAAAGTAAAAGAAATCAAAGAATTTATAACTGTTTCGTCAATTCCCAATCAGGCAGGCAAAATAATAAAAAAAAAATTAAATTTTGAAACGAAAGAACCAGATCCAGACCGAATAAAATTCAGTAATCAGAGAATCAAAGAAAGCAACCAAATAAATTTATAAAAAAATCTGGAATTCCCCCCTTTTTAAACTGAAAAAGAAGCTTCGGAAACCCTAATGGAGAGTCGGACGCAAGGATTGATTCACGAACAAAAAGATGAAGTTTTGCTAATCCAACTAATCGGGAAAACGAAAATCAAGAAATGAAAAACAGCACAGAAAAATCTTCCGAATCCGGCGATCAGCGGCGATACAATTCGCACCTTTACTTCCAAACAAAATCGCCTGAGCGAGATTGTGAAGATGGAAGAAGGTGCGTCCAGATACAGAGAGACCTCCAGAGAGAGTGAGAGAGCAAAGCTGAAGATTTAATAGAAAAAATCGTTTGGGTTATGAAGGCGTTATGACCGTCCATTTGGCGGCGCCGCCAGCCAACCAATCATTTGGATTGATTCCGGCGGAGGCCATTTCCGGACAAATAAAAACTCGTAATTTCTATTATGTTTTTTAAATTTAAAAATTTCAAGCTTCTACAGTAATTTCGAGTTAAAATATCATTTATAAAACTCATGTATTATCGTTGACAATAGCCATAAAAATTAAGTTATATTTAATAATTAAATATATTTAAGAAATTTTCTTTCCTAAATTTAATGAAAGCGAGGAGCACAAATCTTCAAAAAATTACTCTATACGGATCAGACACCACACGCATCTTGCTTGCGGTCTCCGATCCTGACCGCAAATCAGATCATTTATGAACATAATGTATTTTGGTGGGCCCCACCTAAATTTTTTTTAAAAAAATTGAAATAATCTTGACCGTAGATCACCGTGATCTACGGTTAGAATCGGACACCCCATGCAGAGATGCATGCGGTGTCCATATGCAATAATTTCTTCAAATCTTCACCTTTAATGTATTTGAAGGAAAGACTCCAAAGAGAGAAAAAAACTAAGCAGCAATAAAGCAATAAAGCAATGGATGAAATAGAAGTGAAGGAGTAGAAGACTAGAGCGAGCAAAAAAGAAAAAGTGAAAAGCTTAAAATACTATTACTTCATGCCACCATAACATGACAAGGTAGGTCCTCAATCTTTGTATAGACCTTTCTGAAAGTAAGAAAAGAAAAAAAGATTTGCTACCTAAATTGATGCTTTTCTTAAGTATTTTGAGATACCACACATAAGCCTCTACCATTATCAACCTCCCTCAAACTCAAGCTGATATTTATCAATAGATGATATAAGCTAGTCTTTAAGCATATTAAACCGCGGTGTAGGTAAAGCCTTTGTGAAAATATCTGTAGATTGATCGACAGTTGGAATGTAACAACATTGATCTTCTTTAATTGAATGTGCTCTCTCACAAAGTGATAATCCGCCTCTGTGTCTAATTCTAACGTGAAAAACTGGATATTTGACAAGTTTCATAGTATATATTTCGTCTCAATAAACAGTGGTGGGTGTTGCATATCAACTTTGAACTCTATTGATAATCGTTTCAGCCATATGATATCTATTATATAGAAGCAAGTGCCCGATGTTCGGCTTCAGTAGATGATTTAACAGCAGTTGGTTGTTTCTTTAGTTGTCGAGAAACCAAGTTAGAACAAAAATAAGAGCAATATCTAGTGATTGAACGACAATCAGTTTGATCATTTGCCCAACTTGCATCAGAAATGAAAGTGAGAACAAGTAGTCCCAACTTAAGAGGNTCACAAATTCTCAAAAAATTATTCCATACGGTCCCATCCTGACCGCAAATCAGGTCATTTACGATCAGAATGTATTTTGGTGGGCCCCACCTAATTTTTTTTTTAAAAAAAACTGAAATAATCCTGAGCGTAGATCACCGTGATCTACGGTTAGGATCGGACACCCCATGCAGAGATGCATGCGGTGTCCATATGCAATAATTTCTCCAAATCTTCACCTTTAATGTATTTGAAGGAAAGACTCCAAAGAGAGAAAAAACTAAGCAGCAATAAAGCAATAAAGCAATAAAGCAATGGATCAAATAGAAGTGAAGGAGTAGAAGACTAGAGCGAGCAAAAAAGAAAAAGTGAAAAGCTTAAAATACTATTACTTCATGCTACCATAACATGACAAGGTAGGTCCTCAATCTTTGTATAGACCTTTCTGAAAGCAAGAAAAGAAAAAAAGATTTGCTACCTAAATTGATGCTTTTCTTAAGTATTTTGAGATACCACACATAAGCCTCTACCATTATCAACCTCCCTCAAACTCAAGCTGATATTTATCGATAGATGATATAAGCTAGTCTCTAAGCATATTAAACCGCGGTGTAGGTAAATCCTTTGTTAAAATATTTGTAGATTGATTGACAGTTGGAATGTAGACAACATTGACCTCCTTTAATTGAATGTGCTCTCTCACAAAGTGATAATCCGTCTCTGTGTTTAATTCTAGCTTGAAAAACTGAATGTTTGACAATTTTCACAGTATATATATCGTCTCAATAAATAGTGGTGGGTGTTGCATATCAACTTTGAACTCTATTGATAATCGTTTCAGTCATATGATATCTATTATATAGAAGCAAGTGCCTGATGTTCGACTTCATTAGATGATTTAACAACAGTTGGTTGTTTCTTTAGTTGCCGAGAAATCAAGTTGGAACAAAATAAGAGCAATATCTAGTGATTGAACAACAATCAGTTTGATCATTTGCCCAACTTGCATCAGAAATGAAAGTGAGAACAAGTAGTCCCAACTTAAGAGGAATGCAAAGGTTGAGAGTGCCTATAATATAACGTAAAAACATCTGAGCTGGTGAAAATGACTATGCAAAGGTTGATGAAGATGTCGGGAGAGTTGATTAAGCGAATGTGATATATGATATTGTTTGATTTTTTTCTTTCAATCATTTTCAGCCACAACTTTTATAATTAAGGTTGTTGGGCCCACAAGATTGTTATTGGTCAGCTTGGTGTGCAAGAAATTGCCACGTCAGCAAAAATGGGAGCATTCAAGGTTTCTTATAATATGACAAATCTAGGCAGAAGTTCTAAGGAGGAAGCGTTTTAAATTGCTCAAGTTCAAAGAAATTTCACACCTTTTTAAATATTTTATTCTACTTTGGGTATGATTAATAACTAATTAAATTATTACTACAATTTGCAATTGCTAAATCAAAAGCTTGTGTTAATTGCCTCGCCGTTTCCTTAATTATTATATATATGCTATAAGTATATAAATAACTTCTTAAAAAAAGAGGCATTTACATCTGATATACGTGTTATACATACATACATACATACATACATACATATCTATACATACAAATACATATATACATATGTATGTATATATATATATACATATGTATGTATATATATGTATATATATATATCTACATATGTATGTATATGTATGTATATATATATACATATGTATGTATATATATAGATACATATATACATATATACATATATACATATATACATATATACATATATATATATATATGTTTAGTTATTTTTGGCTTTTGGATGGTTAAGATTTATTATTTAGACGGTCAATTTATTTAGCTATAAAAATAAAGTTATATTTAAGAGTTAAATATCTTTAAGAATTTTCTTTTCTAAATTTAATGAAAGTGGAGAGCCACAAAACCTCACTCTTTAATGTATTTAAAGGAAAAGACCCTAGAGGCAAGAAAAACTAGGCAACAATAAAACAATGGATGAAAGGAGTAGAAGATGGGAGTGAGCAAAAAAGAAAAAAAGTGAAAAAAGGGGCGTCCTACAAAATGATAATCAATTTTCATGTTTAATCCTAGCGTGAAAAACTAGATATTTGGCTAGTTTCATAGCAGGNAGACCCTAGAGGAGAGAAAAACTAGGCAACTATAAAATGATGGATGAAAGGAGTAGAAGATGGGAGTGAGCAAAAAAGAAAAAAGTGAAAAAAGGGGCGTCCTTGATCCTTATACAAACCTTTGGGAAAGCTATAAAAGAATAAAAGATTTGCTACATAAATTGATGCTTTCTTAAGTATTTTGAGATACCCCACATAATAGTCTACCATTATCAGCCCCCCTCAAGCTAATATTTATTGATAGATGATGCAAGCTTGTCACTAAGCATATTAAACTGCGGCGTAGGAAAAGACTTTGTGAAAATGTTCGTAGATTGATAAACAATTGGAATGTAGGCAATATTGATCTTCTGTAATTGAATGCATTCTCTCACAAAATGATGATCAATTTTCATGTTTAATCCTAGCGTGAAAAACTAGATGTTTGGCTAGTTTCATAGCAGGTATGTTGTCTCAATAAATAGTGGTGGGTGCTATATATAACCTCGGAACTCTTTTAATAATTGCCTCGGTCATATGATATCTATTATAGTAGCAGTAAGTGCCCGATGTAAGACTTTAGTATATGATTTAGCAACAATCGGTTGTTTCTTTAGTTGCCAAGAAACCAAGTTAGAACCTAAATGAGAGCAATATCCATTGATTGAGAATAAGTGGTCCCAACTTAAAAGAGGAATGCCAAAGTTGAGGTTGCCTTTAATATAATGTAAAAGATATTTGAGTTGGTGAAAAGGACTTGCAAAGATTGATAAAGATGAGAGCTGATTAGCTACGAATGTGATATTTGATTTTGTTTGATGTTTTTCTTTAAATCATTTTCAGCCACAACTTTCGCATTGGTCAGTATTAAAAATGATAGAAACGACTTAACACTTGAAGTCCCACCATTAGACTTCAAATCCAAATACGTTGGGAGTTTGATGTAATATTTTTTTCCATGAGCCCACAAGATTGTTATTTGTCAGCTTCGCTCCCTCAATCTCTAAGTCTTTGTATCTATACGCACCTTCTTCATCGTCACAATCTCGCCCAGGCGATTTTGTTTGGAAGTAATGGTGTGAATTTTATCTTCGCTGATCGCCGGATTCGGAAGAAATTTCTATGTCGTTCTTCATTTCTTGATTTTAGTTTTCCCGATTAGTAGGATTAACAAAACATCACCTTTTTGTTCTTGAATCAATCCTTGCGTCCGACTCTCCATTAGGGTTTCCGAAGCTTCTTTTTCAGTTAAAAAAGGAGAAAATTCCGAACTTTTTGTATGTTTGTGTGGCTCTCTGATTACTGATTTTCATTCGCTCTAGATCTGGTTCTTTCGTTTCAAAATTGATTTTTTTTTAGTTTTGCCTGCCTGATTGGGGATTTTGACGTAACAATGATTTTTTTCTTAAATTTTTCTTTTGCGTCTTCTGCTTCCATCAATCCTGTTAGATTGTCAGATCGGTGGAGATTTTGAAATGGTCGTGTCGTTCACTCGTCTTTCTTATTGGTTATGGGGGACGAATGACGGCCATGAAAGCACTAATTCAGCTCTGAATTCATCTTTTGATTTCTCTTCAAGATTCAGAGAGCTCGACTAAGTTAGCTTTGAGATGAAATCTTCGTCCAGACGAATTAAGAAGAAATGGAGCAGGGAGGAGAGGAGGGTGTGGAGTGGTAGAGAGTATGATGAGCCCTATGGAGGGTTCTTATAATATGACAAATGTAGATTGAAGTTCTAAGGAGGAAGTATTTTAAATTGTTCCCTTTCAAAGAATTTTAATACCTTTTTTTTTTAATTTTTTATTATTTTTGGGTATGATTAGAAGCTAATTAATTTATAACTAAAATTTACAATTGCTATATTAAAACTTGTTTTAATTGCCTCTCCGTTATAAATACCTTCTTAAAAATATAGGCATTTACATACATACCTTCCAATTCTAATGAATTTACATATCTAACAATTAAAGACTGCTTTTTATATTTATATTAAATGAATTTACATATATCGTTTTTATATAAAAAATAAAATGCCATAAATGAAAAATATAAAGTAAGAAGATATTTTAACAAGACAAAACTTTTGATGGAAAAATTATGACTGGACGTCGATTAGACATCGAGCTGCGACCGAGTGTAATAATCTCTCGTAAGAATGGGTGGTTGGGCCTGGAAGGGTCAAGAGAGAAATTATTGCATACGGACACCGCATGCATCTCTGCATGCAGTGTCCGATCCTGACCGTAGATCACGGTGATTTACGGTCAGGAATACATCATGATCGTAAATCAGCTGATTTATGATTAGGATCAGACACTGCACGCAAATAGAAAAATTTTTCCATGTCTTGGGAGGCGGTTTGTTGTGAGGGCCAAGGAGGACGTGTCAGGCTTGATCGGAGTCCTTTCAAGATTGCAAAGTCTTCTCACAAGTAAAATTGATCTTTTACAGTTGCAGATTGCCTTTGTTTGGAAGCAAATAGACTGCTTCCATATCATTTCTTTCCTTTAAAAGTTGACATTTATGGAGATTGCACTAGATAGTCTTATAGATCCAATGAAAATAGTTTAGGTATTATTTGGAATTTTTATTTGTTTTTTCTTTTTTTATCAAATAAGCTTATTTAGGATATAAATTATGTAAAAATACACAGAATAAATTTATCTTAAGAAAGTAAAAATATATAAATAAGCCTTTAATTAATTAAATGCCTATTAAAACTAATGCATTTAAGTAATTTTTATCAAGAGATCCAAATTCTTAATCTAAAAGTATCCATCATGGGCTTCACAATAATAATAACTTTCTATTTTTTTTATTTTTATTTTTTAAGGTAATTCTCATAAATCTTCCTTTTATCAATGCAAGAAAAATTATAAGGAGCATTTACATACATANGTAAAAAATAAAATGCCATAAATGAAAGATATAAAGTAAGAAGATATTTTAACAAGACAAAACTGTTGATGGAAAAAGTATGATTGGACGTCGACTAGACATCGAGCTACGACCGGGTGTAATAATCTCTCGTAAGAATGGGTGGTTGGGCCTGGAAGGGTCAAGAGAGAAATTATTGCATAGGGACACCACATGCATTTTTGCATGCGGTGTCCGATCCTGACCGTAGATCACGGTGATTTACGGACATGATTATTTCAGTTTTTTTATAAAAAAATTTCAGTAGGGCCCACCGAAATACATCCTGACCTTAAATCACCTGATTTATGATCAGAATCGAACACCGCACACAAATGGAATAATTTTTCCATGTCTTGGGAGGCGGTTTGTTGTGAGGGCCAGAGGACGTGTCAGGCTTGATCGGAGTCCTTTCAAGATTGCAAAGTCTTCTCACAAGTAAAATTGATCTTTACATTTGCAGATTGCCTTTGTTTGGAAGCAAATAGACTGCTTCCATATCATTTCTTTCCTTTTAAAGTTGACAATTATGGAGATTGCACAAGATAGTCTTATAGATCCAATGAAAATAGTTTAGGTATTATTTGGAATTTTTATTTGTTTTTCCTTTTTATCAAATAAGCTTATTTAGGATATAAATTATGTAAAAATACACAGAATAAATTTATCTTAAGAAAGTAAAAATATATAAATAAGCCTTTAATTAATTAAATGCCTATTAAAACTAACACATTTAAGAGCTTTGTGCATAATTTTTATCAAGAGGTCTAAATTCTTAATCTAAAAGTATCCATCATGGGCTTCACAATAATAATAACTTTCTATTTTTTTATTTTTTATTTTTAAGGTAATTCTCATAAATCTTCCTTTTTATCAATGCAAGAAAAATTATAAGGAGCATTTACATACATACCACTCAATTCCTATGTAATTACCTATCTAATTTTTACATTTATGCTGCCCAAATCTGTCTATCATGCACAAGGTGGCAGTGCATGTGAAAAATTAAGTTTAGGTTGTAGAGAAGTAAATACAAAGGAATAGAGTGGTATGTATGTAAATCTTTCATTTTACAAAATGCAAATATTTGCAAAATAATCATTACATTTTTTTTTTGTTTCAGAGAATGATTTTAAATAACAGAGATTGATGAACCAAATGAAATAATAATGAGGCCTNTGTTTCAGAGAATGATTTTAAATAACAGAGATTGATGAACCAAATGAAATAATAATGAGGCCTTATGGAATCATAAAAGGTTTTGAACAAGGAAAGAATTTTTCCTGAACAACAATTAACTATCTTACCTTGCCAGCATTAGTCAGCACAAGAATTTAACTCAACTGCTACATGAAGAAGAAGAAGATTTGGATTCCAAAAAAAGGACGAAAATCATCACAAAATTCTGTTTTCTTTCTCATCTGAACTTGGAGGAACAACAACTACCACCCCTCTATTATTCTCCTTGTTTCTATTCACAGATTCATCATTTCTGATGGAGTTTCTGTCGCTGAAAGGTGGATGGTTTTCTAACGAACTGGTTTCCATCGCTCGCGGCAGCCGTAACGGCACCTCGTCTCTGAGTTGAGCTTCATTTCGGTGCGGGGCTAAGGGTTCGACCGGTTCAGTCACAAGTTGAATGGTTGACTTGCCCCAGTTCTTCCTTTTCTTTGGTTTTGATACTTTTGGGTTCACCTGTGAACCGAAAAGGGCAGATAGAAATGTTAAGGGGGCATTTATATCACATATAATTCATATGTAAAGTGCCATATATATGTAAATATGAATGTGAATACATAGGAATTAAGTGCTATGAATGTAAATCTTCCAATTATAAAAGGATGCAACTTGCAGGAACTGCAAGAACAAAATAAAAGAATAAAAAATAAAGAAATTAAAAATAATAATAATAATAATAATAATAAAATAAAGGGTATATATGCAAACCTGAGAATTCCCAATATCAGCCAAGGGCTTGCGCTGCTGGTGTGGGCTGCAGTCATCTATATTAGGCTTCTCACTTAAAGCACTTTGAAGAAGCAATGTACCTTGAGAAACCATCTCCATGCTCTTCTCATCATCCAAATTAGGGCAGGAGTCATTCTTATTGGCACACTTCAAAGTATTGCAACTACAATCAATATTGCATGATAGACCAACAAATCGGCATTCACACTTTTTAGTTTTGCAAGAAGAGGATTTTGAGCAAGAGCAACAAATATGGCCATCCTTTCCAATAACAGTTTTTCTCTCTCTCGATCTTCTCTTCGTTAGAAGCTTTCCAGATGCGACCCAATCTTCATCGGACTCATCGCTTTCAATGTCAAGCATCTCATCCGAGTCTGAAGTATCCATATCAGCTTCCACATTGCCATCACTTTCTCTTCCATGGTTGAAAATTATGGATTTTCGTGGAACCTATGCAAAATCAAGAATACAATTAGAATAAGTCGCTACCTTAGAAGTAAAGATTTACATACATACCATTTAGTTGCTAAACATTATCTTACACCTAAACTTCAAAATTTTCATATATGCGACTTACCTATGCAAGAAACAATATATTTCACATTTTAAAAGTTTACGCAGTGGCATTTTTTTATGTGATATGAAAGATTATGGTGGTTTCATGTAAAAAACAAAGTTTATGTGTTAGATATATAAATACATAAAAGTAGCAAAAAAACACGCAATATGCAGAGCATTCAAGGTTACCGCTTTTCTTACACACACAATTTATCACGAAAAATGGCTTTTTGGAGTAGAACCTATGCAATTTTTTTTATTGCAAAATTTTAAAAAAAAAAACATAACTAGTATCCAATGAAGTTTTAATCAAAGTATCATGTAGTATAAAAAATGATAATAACACAAAGTAGTGCATTTCGAAAGCATTCTCATAAAAGGGGATCATATGCAATGGGAAGTCAAATTGCAAAAAAATAGTATCAAAAGGGTGCATAACTCGTTTGTCATTCATCATCTGGCTCTGAAGTACACAAAAATACACAAATTTATGATGCTTGGCTCACCTAGTGATATTATGATGAATAACATATGTTAGTTTCAAACAAAATGTAAATATTTTTAATTTATTATTTGCCAATTGTTCCAGACAATATACACCGTAAAAACATAATTGAAAAAAGAGAAACCAAACAACAACTGATAGAAGGCATTGACATTTAGAAGAAATTTTAAACTAAATCACTACATATTTTGAATAATAGCCAAGAAAAACCACATAAACACATTTTCATCTAATATTGTCGATGGGTATAAAATTCTCAAGAGAAACAAGTAAGATAGATTGAAAATACAATTAAACAAATGAGCACAAAAGAAAAAAAATAATTGCAAGTTAGCCCTTCGCTGAAAAAATGGCTTACTATTGTGGGAGAAAAAAAAAAGTTGCACATAATAGCCTAACCTTCATATTCATCTCGTTTGGTATTGTTTTTTGGGCTTCAAGCTGTCTAACCAAGCTATTAAGAGTGTATAACTTCTCCTTCAATTTACCAATGACAGAATCTTTCTCTTTGCAGATGACTTCCTTATCCCGCAAGTGACATCTGAAGCAGTGCAAGAGAGATGTTAGTTTTGTTCGATTAGACTTCTCCTTTTAAAAAAGCCTAACAAAAAACTGTTTTTACAAAAAATTGTTTTTTTTAAAATTGATACAAGTTTACAGCTCAAATTGAGTGTTTTTTTAGCGTTTCTTAAAAAGCACAATATCCAATGAACTCATTAAATGAAGAAAGGGGTTCTCTGAAACAGAAAGCGGCGGGAAAGTTTCCTCAAACGAGAGTAGTGATGGTAACCAAATGAGCATTCATTGAAGACATTGTCTGGGAATAGTCGCTGAATGACAATTATGAAATCACTCATTTCTTCAATGATAGTCGCTGAATGCTAAATTATTATTTGAAAGCTTCAGAATATATAGAATAAAAATTAAAAGAAACTACTCATTTAAAAATCAAATTGATAGTCGCTGAATGACAATTACTGGGGAAAACAGTAATATTCAGTGCATATGTCTAGTTTGATACACAGTATTAAGCTAAAAGAAACTAAAAAAATGCATTCTTTCAACATGTAAATAAAACTCGGAGAATACCAAAGCAAAATTATTATTTGAAAGCTTCAGAATATATAGAATAAAAATTAAAAACTAGTAATATTAAAGCTTATATCTTGTAACCTTGATAATACTGCTAAATTGAATAGATGGTTCAGCAGATTTTTTGCCTCAACAAGTGAGCGAACTTGATTCCATCTTCCTTTACCGCTAAATACACGTCCCCGTTCTTCAGCTTCTGATAACTCTGATGCCATAAAAACAAGGGTTCTAGATGAAGTGGCAAGCATATTATCAAGCTCTGCAATCCTCAATTTTTTAGCACTTGGAGACATTGTCTGGGGATAGTCGCTGAAGGAGCAACAATATCATATATCAACTTTAACTAATAGCAAAAGCAGGATTCCTTTTTTTTTTAAATTATACATACCTCAAAATTTTTTGTCTGCCAATTTCAGATTCTTCTTTAAGCTGAGCAAGCTCCCTCGCCATTATGGCCCTTCTATTGACCCATCAAAATAAAAGTTAATTTCCAACTTAGTTCAAAAAATTAAAAGTTAAAGTACAAATTTAAATCCAAAATAATGAAAATTGAAAAAAGCCATATCAATAAAATTTTTCAAATTTACATTGCACAACAAATATAATAATATTAATAATAATAACCCATTAAGCACAAACCAATCAACAAGAAATTTGCTATAGATGAAGGGTACTACGCACATTTTTGCTATAAACAAAGTATAGGGGTTTGATAAACTAAAAATATTTTATAACCTAATGTCAACTTATGGTTTAAAACAAATTTGAAAGTAGAATTTTAAATAAGATCTACTTAAAATTGTGCATTTTAAAGGTTTGAAAGTTGACATTTTCTACGTGACATAAGATGAAAGTTTAATCCTTTTTATGCCGAAACAATAATGTGAAAACAATGTTTGCTCAAGTAAATTTAAAGGAGGGTTAAAATTCAATTAAGCTAAAAAAACTCTATAATTACACATAATGAAATAATGTGAAAACAATGTTTGCTCAAGTAAATTTAAAGGAGGGTTAAAATTCAATTAAGCTAAAAAAACTCTATAATTACACATAATGAAAAATATTCATATAATATTTTATATAGATGATTGTAATCAGGATTTATTAATCACAAATAATGAATGTTAACTCATGTGGCATTTTTTCAGATGAGTGATGCCAAAAAGTACTAATTACTAATATTAGCAATATGTTACCATAAAATAATATTTATCATTACTACAAGTAATATTTTATGAAAGTTTAGGTGCGAGATATGTAAATACATCGATATTGTGGGCTACATACAGAATGCATTAAAAGCATCATCCATGCAAATTAATTGTTGAATGGAAGAAAAGAATCTTACTCTTGCATTTGACACTCATATTCTGAACGAACCTCGTAAACCCTAACAGTAACTTCAAGCTCATCCTCAATAGCTCGTATTAAAGCCTACTTGAAAAATATGGAACATCAATATATGGCAATAGAATTTAAAATGTGATCAAAGAAACAACATCTCGTACCTGAATTCCAAGATTATTGACATGTCCACCACCTGCATAAAAAACTATTTTAGTAGCTACTAAAATTATTTGTTCACACTATCAACCATATTGAACATGCAAGAAAAAATGAGATTATTGATATGAACTATGACAAAAGTAATAATAAAGAATAACATTAATCCATTATTTATAATAAAAACCTGAAGCCTCCCGTGATGAAGCTTTCTTAGCTTCAAGTAACTCTCTCAATCTTTTCGTGGCCATAGAAGCTTCTTCAGTTTTCCGCTGCAAAACCTGATGATCCCAAATGAAAGAACTAATGTCAATTTTGTTATATTACAAAAGGAAAAAGATAAGCTTCGAAATACAAAGCGTTACCATCTTTTGACGTTGATTCAAAGCCAAAAGCTTGTGCATTTCATACTCGTTCCTTCGTCCCTCTTTCTTAAGCTAATTAAATAAAAGCATAATTTCATTAGAAGAAAGATTTTTTTTAAAAAAAGAGCTTTGATATGATAGTAAAAAATAACTTCTTAAGTTATTTAGGTCTTGGCTTCATCATACCCTTGACATTCACAACAAATAGACAAACTACACTCAAATTTAAAAGGTGGTCTCTTGAGGAAGAGAGAGGGAATAATTTTTGTAAGATAAAAATAAAAAGAAATTATTTTTATCTCGTTTTTGCCTTTGAACTACCGAAAAATTATTGCATAGATACACCGCATGCAGAGATGCATGCTGTGTCCGATCCTGACCGTAGATCACGGTGATCTATGGTCAGGATGTATTTCAGTGGGCCCCATTTCAAAAAAAATTTAATTACATTCTGATCGTAGATCACCCGTGATCTACGGTCAGGATCGAATACCGCATGCATCTCTGCATGCGGTGTATGTATGCAATAATTTTTCCGAACTACCACACAGCTATCTCTCTATATTGCTATAAAAATAGAAAATAATACTAGTTATAAACAATATCTTATGTTGTTTTTTAGGTGCTGACATTATAGTAGTGATTACTAAACTCACAACAACTTTCATAATCATCTGCCTAGGGAATCAAACAAACCAAAAATGGGGAGTTGCGGGTGGATTTGGTGGGCCGTGTAGGGAGGACAATGCAGTCTATTTCAGGGAAGCTAGCAATGAAGCAATTTATGCACATTTCGCTAGGCTATTAAATGTTGATACACAAAATTGCAGTATTGATCATTATAAATATGACCGGAAAATTAGATATAGTACAAGTTATAAATAACAAAAGTTCTTTAGTATAAAAGACGTACCTGCAAAACTTCTTTCTCCCGACTAACCTTCCATGACCTAAATTGTTCGGATTCTTGTTTTATCTTTTGTTGTAATTGAACCTGAAAAGATAAAAATTTCTCAATAAAAATGTCCACAATAGTAACTGTATCTAGAGAAGAAACAAACCTTTTGAGATTTTATCTTTAGAATTTCATCTTGTAGCCTTTTTGTGGACTCATCACTCTTTTGTTTTTGCTTTAATAATTGAGATTGTGTTTCTTGCTTCCTTTTAAGTTCTGACACCTAAAAATAATAATAAAAGGCTAAGAAAGTAAGGGGAGATAATGCCTAAAAGAAAAACCTTTTTAACCAAACCTGAGATTCAAGCATTGTCAATTTATGAAGATATTCCTCTTTTAACTTTTGCGCGGTATCACCCGATGTGGATGATATATTTGCAAGATTAAAGCGAAGTTCCTCTATCTCATTCTAGAAAGAAAAATAGATTACCATTAAGATGCTGGCAACATCCAACTTAAAATAAGTTAGTAGATTCAACAACCTGTAAAGCCTTTTTTTCATGTTCTAATTCCATCAACTTCTTCTCATAATGTTGCCTGAGAACTGAAGTATCCACCTTTGCAAACTTTTTCATTTCAGCCTACTTACAGAAAAGAAAAGATAATTTATAATTTGAAAGGAAAAAAAAAGAAATAAAATGCTTACAGTGTTGTATGCCATTAAAGAAAATGATTATCTAATTTTGCACCCAAAAAAAGTGCAAATGTTATGCACTATCAGCAAAAGAATATAAAAGCTCAATGCATTGGGATCAAAGTTTAACAATAAAAGATTCTTATTTGGAAGGGATAAGAAGCATTTTACATGCAGAAAACCTAAAGGCTCCCGTAAATAGAAATATAAATTATTCTTCCATATTAACAAAACATGAGACAAAAGTGCACAAACAAAACAATTACATGCTGCTCCTTAAACTTCTCCAAATCTATTTTGCACTAATGAATTATTACATAATAAATTCATCTATTGAAATATAGTTTCTCATACACTAGCTTAAGAAAGAAATGTTCGAGTACCTCCTTTTGTTCGAGTGTTCTATCCAATTCTTGGAGCTCTTTGCCCAATCTATCCTGCAGTGAAGAATGCTCCCTTTCTTTTTCATCATCTTCAGCCTCACCTAGAGAATCATCCACACAGAATCATATCAACAAAAATTATTTGGAGAAGGCACATAAAATTCAATGATTCAAGTGAAAAAAACATTCCTTTATACTTCTATGCTAATAAGTAGTGTATGAAATTTCGAAGGAGAGGAATACTACCCATAAGCATTTACATAACAAATTGGACAATATAGAATTTTTTGCTCTGTATGGAGAAGTGGTAGTGAGGGATTAGTGAAGTGCCTAATAAAATAAGAAACGGCAAGGACAATTGAGTTTTCATATTTGTCAAACTTGGTTATCAGTTCTCTACTAAACGGCCTCTCATCAATCTCCATCATTCATTGTGCAAGGTGTACTGATATTTATATACAATAAAGTGGAAAAATATATGAAAAAGAATCAGAACATTCTACTTATTTACAAGATGAGAATGCTAGTAGCTAGTTTAAGCAAAATTTAAGTAGAGCAAAATGAAGTGAAGAGATAAGTTGGACAATTTCATACTTAACCATTCAGTACCCTATTTATTTAAGTCCAACTTCGACCAAACCCAAAGTTTTGGCTTTTGTTAATAGTTAATATCCATTGAACATACTAGATTTTTTAAAGATAAAAATAATTTTATCCAAAGTATTTTCATAATTTTAAAAAATGACACAAGGCCAATTGCATAACAATTGAATTTGAGTTACTCGGCAAATTCGTCATGCTAAATGCAATAATTTTTGTATACTATAAAGTGCATAAAAATTTAGGAAAACAGTTAACATCTAACAAGATGAAGAAATAAGTTAAGACACTTTTGTACATACTAGGGTCCTTCCATCAGAGATACATTCAAAATCATGAAAATTTGACAAAAAATCATCCTTTTCTAAAGCAAGGCAACTCATGAAACCACTTCAAGTAGAGTTACATAAATTTTGAGCTCGCACTAAGTCTGTTTCTAACTTTTGAATCTTTGATGCATAACAATTTCATAACTTAATCATTCAGTGCCCTGTTTATTCAAGTCTAGCTTCAATCAACCCCAAAGTTGGGCTTTTGTTAATAGTTTATATCCATTCAACATACTAGATTTTTTAAAGATAAAAATAAATTTATCCAAAGTATTTTCAAATTTAAAAAAAATGACACAAGGCCAATTGCATAACAATTGAATTTGAGTCATTCAACAAATTCATCATGCTAAATGAGTAGAATCAAAACATTCTACTTATTTACAAGTGTTATTTTGACCCTCAATTAATGAACTAAGGTAAAAGGACATTTTTGTAATGTGGTATCTCTCACCTATCAAATCTCACCTACTGCTCACATACCTCCCACCTACCTCCCACCTATCACTCTCTTGCTTCTATAAATAGAGAGGGTGTGAGGCTTAGGAGAGCAAGCGAAGAGATCTTAAGCTACCACAAAGGATGAGAGAATAGCTAGAGAGCTAGAGAGGATGAGAGCATCTTAAAGTCTTGTATCAAGGTGTCGCTTGAGAGGGAGGCTATAAAAGGAAGATGGGGCTCATCTCTATGTATAAGCTATGTATTCACCATTTCTTTTGTCTTAGTGAACTATTTGATTGATTCCCTNGTCTTAAAGTCTTGTATTAAGGTGTCGCTTGAGAGGGAGGCTATAAAAGAAAGATGAGGGCTCATATCTATGTATAAGCTATGTATTCACCATTTCTTTTGTCTTAGTGAACTATTTGATTGATTCCCTCCCATGGACGTAGATCCAGTTGGATCGAACCACTTAAACGATATATGTTTGCTTGTGTTCTTTGCGTATTATTTATATGTCAGGAAGTACATATCTCACAACAATTGACGTTGTCTGCGGGAAGATCCATACTTCTTGGCTAGAGGTGTCCGCGTAAAAGTGTTCGCGGCCAGCGACGAAGAANCTTATTTATATGTCAGGAAGTACATATCTCACAACAATTGACGCTGTCTGCGGGAAGATCCATACTTCTTGGCTAGAGGTGTCCGCGTAAAAGTGTTCGCGGCCAGCGACGAAGAAGAGGAGTTCGTCATTCACGAACAGAGGAGCAAGCGGATCGCGTCGCAGGCAACCGAATTGCGACAGCTTCGGTGAGCAGTGGAAGCTTTGATCAACTGGATTAGCACCGCAGGTTGTGCGGTTCGGCAAAACGGAGGAACTGCCCGCGAAGGAGCAACGGAAGGCGGGTAGTTCGGTTTGCGAAAAGGCAGATCTCACGAAAGAGGAGGATTTTCATGACAGCTAGCACACGCCGCGACAACTCTCGGAATCAATAGGTGCTTAGCGGAGCAGATTTTAGACGTTAGTGGGGATCAAGCCACAATAATGGGTTCCGTCAAATTCAACATAGAGAAATTCAAAGGAAATAATGATTTCGGTCTATGGAGAGTAAAAATGAGAGCTCTATTGGTTCATCAAGGTGTTGCAGAAGCCTTGCAAGGGTCGGCGACATTGCCGCCCGACATGACCGAGAAGGAGAAGATCGGCATACTNCGAGAAATTAAAAGGAAATAATGATTTCGGTCTATGGAGAGTAAAAATGAGAGCTCTATTGGTTCATCAAGATGTTGCAGAAGCCTTGCAAGGGTCGGCGACATTGCCGCCCGACATGACCGAGAAGGAGAAGATCGGCATACTGGACAAGACCCACAATTTGATAATTTTGAGCTTGGACGACTAAGTTCTGAGGGAGGTGTCGAGGGGCGACTAAGTTCTGAGGGAGGTGTCGAGGGAGACAACGGCTCAAGCACTTTGGGCCAAACTCGAGGTACTCTACCTAACAAAGTCTCTGGCTAATAGGTTCTGTCTGAAGTAATGAGGACAATGAACTACTGTTGCTAAACTCTATTCCCAAGAGCTACGAGCATTTCAAGGATGCGATGCTCTATGGAAGGGCGCAAACTATTACTCTAGAGGAGGTTCAATCTCTTATTAGAGCTAAAAAACTCCAGAAGAAGCACGACATGAAAGAGTAAACCAGTGGAGATAGTTTGACAGTTAGAGGAAGATCGAGCAAGAAAGGCTTCAAAATTGATCAGAGTAGATCAAAGTCCAGAAGAAATGGCAGAAGTCAGTCTTCTAAGAGATCTAACAAGTGTTATCACTGTCACAAAGAAGGTTACTTTAGAAGGAACTGTCCGGATAGAAAGAAAAATTTTCAGGAGAAGCCCGAAGATTCTGCAGAGGCAAGCGTAGCCTCAGATGACTATGATTCAGCTGAAGCTCTGGCAATCACAGAATCTGAATCTAGCAAGCAACGGATCCTTGACTCAGGGTGCTCCTTCCACATGTGTCCTCACAAATATTGGTTTGAGTCACTGCAGCTGGAGAACGGTGGGTGATAATAAAGCTTGCAGGGTAGTTGGCAGCGGGACAATCAGAATCAAGATGTTTGATGGAGCTGAAAGAATACTGCAGCACGTCAGGTATGTCCC